>JAYMSU010001482.1:0-10365 GCA_036897765.1 Erodium chrysanthum | reverse complement strand
AACCTCCGAAATGTCCTACTTATAACCCTGCGCTCAGCATCATGGGTGTTGGCTGCCATGTTGGGAACTTCCAAAAGCATGGCACATAACAGATGCACAGCCTCCAAGAGCTCAAGATTGATGTGCATATGGTATGGCATCATACGCCTCCTTTCCAGTCTTTCCTGTAATAAATTATATTGACAACAGTTTAAACACAGCTAAAAACAGCATCAAAGCACTACGGAACTTAAATCATATAATATGTTGTCATTATATATAAATGCATATTAAAGTCTCTCTTTGAAGGTTACACAAATGAGGAAACACAGTATACATACAAAAAATACAAGCCAAACCTGTGAAGGAGATCAAAATGTGGAGTGTATGCAAACGTACATGGTATTATAGTTTTAACTGAATGAACACAGATAATCACACAGACGTTGATCTCTACCTTCCCTTTTATTACACAGAACATAAGCCTTAAAAAAGTAAATATGTTGACTGATTTATACGGGATGAACCATCACATTAAAAAAATGGCATATAATAATTGTAGTATGCTACAGTCAATGAATTCATGATCTACTCCTATAAAATACCATCTGTTCACAAAACCAAAACATACTTAATAACATGGTTCTTGGCGTTCCAATGCAATCAGAAAAAAGTGTTAATTAAGCATTGGTATATGATCAGTTAAACAATCATTGCATATTTCTTTTCTATTTGCTAACTTTAAAAGGCTGCTATTTCTCAAGCATGCAAATATTGGAGTAACAGTCTTAACCATAGAAAAGATTGAAGTGCTGAAAACAGAATAGAAGGATACCTGCTCTGGAGTTTTCTCATGGTATCGACTCTGTGAGATCCCCTGGGCAAGCAACTCCTTTACCCTTCCACCCGAATACAGCTCAGCAAGGCAGCTATGTCCCTCAGCAATCAAACCAATTCTGAATGCACACAGACCGAGTTGCGCCATAGCCCTGTTAAAAAGGATCTGGCTTGAAATGTCCATATGCTGGATGTTTTCCTGCAAGTGACTCATTAGCAGGAAGTCACGGGAAGTTGAAAACTCATCCAAAAGAGCATGGTGATATATATCACATAGCATTGCTCTAGCTTTAGTCCGCTCATCACCATACTGGTATATCAGGGAAACAAGAGTATCCATCAATGAACGGCTGTTCTCTGGAAAAGAAGGCTTTCGGGGTACAATCTCTGGGGTGACAACAAATGTAGGCGGACCCCTACTCTCCTCAACCACTTTAGGTTCTTCTCCGTCCCCATCAACAGTCTGCTCAGCCAATTTCCTCATGGCCTCATAGATCTCTTGGGGTTTATAATAGATAAGCTCAACCCGCTTTAAAGCAACCTTGGAAGCGGCCTTGAAATCCCCTACTGATTGTAGATATTCCTGTACATTCTGAGCAAGAACAGATAACATGGGCTCATCCCTAAGTCTTTCAACATATTCACGAGTGTGTGGATCAATACACTGCAAACTCTTGAAAAACTCACCATCTATCCTCTCCAGGAAGGCAACCAGATTTCCCCAGATGCGAATTGTACCATTATAGTCTGACCCCTTTTGGGATTCATTTTCATCAACTTCAACTGCGTCATCCACCACGATGTTAGAATTATGCTTAAGGATGTCAAGAATAATAAGCATATTGTGGACACACTTCTTCCACACATTTATGGGCATGTGCCCATTAAGACCTGGATTAACATCAAACTGAGCAGAGACTACACTGAAGAGAATCTCAAGTTTCTGAGCAGGCGTCTTAGCAACCTTTGTAAGGAAGGTAAGCTGCTCAACCTGTTCAAACCTTCCTGTTCCTTTCCTACCTCGAGCAGCCACAACCTCTTTGAACTTCTTGTTAACAATATCCCATGTAATTTCACTAGGATCTTTTGTGAACTGCTTATCCATAAGCTTATCTTTCTTGCTCATCATCTTCTCCCAGACCCCATCTCCATCTTGGTTATCCCCATCACCTTCTTCGTCATCTTCATCATTATCAGACTCCGACCTGATCACCATCTTTGAAGGATCCTCCTCAACTTCAGAATCTGATTCCTCATCCTCTTCATCTTCATCTACATCATTTTCATTCTCTATGTGAGGATTTTCCCTGTAGTGATTGATCATTTCCTCGTATTGTTTATTGTTTTTCTTCAGCTTCTGTTTCATTGAGTTTAAGGCCTTGGCATTGCTACTACTCATCTTTTTCTTTGCATCCTTATTAGCCAAAGCCTGGGTCAAAAAGTCCTCCAGCATGACAAGTGCTTTAATATAAAGCATGGGTGCCTTCTCAGATTCTGTTACCCGCATGACTTTCTCGAGCTGTTTATTAATCTTATCAAAATTTTCTTGTAAGCTGACCCAGTCATTGATCTTCATCGCATTCTTCATCTGGTCAACAGTTGCCGACATCTCCTCAAAGCGTTTGTCTTTAGCAGACCTGACAACACGCCTCTGGCCATCAGAGTCATCACTGTCACTAGCATTGCCTCGGAGATACTTGCTTGTAGGGTCTTGAGAGGTAGGTTCAGCAACCTCATCTTCAACTTCACTTTCATCATATTCAGTGTCATCCTCTGAGTCACTACCACCCTAATAACAAAACAAAAGCGATCTGTTCAGTTATACTCGCTGAAGAAAAATACACTGAGTATCACAAAAAATTCCATGTGAAATTAGTACGATGTCAAAGCGTTACAAACCTGGTTCCAAAACTTCGACATCTTGTACTAGTAAAACTCAACACGCGAGAAAACTAGCACCTGAAAAATGGTAGATATATTTGTAAGAATGACAACCCAAAATTTCAAAATGTATTAACAGCTAACATATGCAAGTACTTGAATTGAACTATCCCAATGAATCAACAAAAAAAGACATTGTGCATCCCCAGAGATAATAATCACCCAGCACGCGTAATTTTAACCCAGCATATTATCCTAACCAAGAATTAAAAAAGACATCTCCTCACTTCCCAGCATCCAATACATACAAGTCCTTAACCAAATAGTTAATTGGTCATCACATTAACTATTAAGCTATTGACATACCCCATACCCGCAGATAATTATCACCAAAACTGCTTGCATGCATCAAGAGGTAAACTCATTACTCACCTGATTGGATAGCTCACTCAAGCCCGCTTCCAATTTCAAGTTTTAGAATATAAACACAGAAATACAGAAATCCAAGCTTTACTTGACTAGCAGATCAATGATAAGGTTTTGAACAATTGACGCATCACAATCCTTCATTACAATAAAAATACACTCTATTTGGCAATTATAAACAAACAAAATTAAAATCACTTGTTCCTCAAACTGCAAAATACTTGACTAGCGGATCAAAGATAAGGTTTCGAACAACTGATGTATCACATTCCTTCATTACAATAACAATACACCTATTTGGCAATTATAAACAAACAAAATTTAAATCACTTGTTCCTCAAACTGCAAAAAAAAAAAAAAAAACTTCACGTGTGACATATATGCACATAAAATCCAATCAAAAACAGGGTTTAATCACGTTATCTAGCTAACACAGAATCATGTACGATTGAGCTGAGCCAGAGGATTGAACCACCATGTCATGTGGTATGCAACAGAGCATAAACAGACAAAAAACCGCACACTTTAAACCAAAATCAATGGAAAGCGTATCGACAGCAAGAATCAAAGTCAAATTTGCCAATACTTGCAGAAGATTGAAAGGGCTCCGCTACACATACCTGTAAATTGAGAGGTACAGACGCCGGGAACGAGAGCAATGGGACAGGGGATGCAATCCAAATCGGAGACGGTACCGGAGAGATCAACGTGAATGGTGGGTTAGGGCTCGAATCGGTACAGTGGATCGATTCGAGAGCGAGGGAAGTGTGCGTGTGGGAGATGAGGCAGAGATATAAGAGATTTAGGGTTTCGACTTTCGTTGAGGGAACAGATGAAACGGTGCCGTTTTCTTAAACTAGTTTCCCCGATATTTTTTTTTTGTTTTCCTTTCTTATATAAAACACAAAATAATTTTAGGAAAGATAAAAAAAGTTTTTTTTTTTGTAAAAGGGATTTATTACTATTATTTTGTATGATAACTTTGGATATTATTTTCTTTCCCTTGCAAAATACGTTTTTTTTTTTAAAAAGAACTATAATTATGTCGTAAAAATGAACGTAATATTCAAAATTAAAAACATTAAATGAAAAAAAAAACGAATTTACCATTCAAAATATTTATGTATGAATCCCAGATTTTTTTTTATCATCAAACTGTAAAATATAATGCCCATTTTATATAAAACATGATGATCTAACCTTACTTTGTCAGAAATGATATGAAAGCCATATTTTCCTAGAGAGATAATTTCAATCCCCAAGATTAGAGGCATTCATGTATGTGTATATATAAATTAAGTGTTGTTGATTCACAAGCATTGAATCTAAAATTCCCCACTGGTGAAGTGAAGCACAGATAAATAATAAACTTGCTTCCTTTACAACATAAATCAATATCCATGTGTGTGTATATTTGTTTCTCTTCTGGGTTTGTCCCTTCATCACTCTTCTCAACTGAACCTACTCAAACAATGGAATGCTTTCCTTTTTCATTTCCTGGTTTTCTTTTTCTTTTCTGATGACACATTCAGTGTTTAGTGCTACTGATCTGTCAGTTCTCGATGATTCACAACATATCCATTTGGAAAATGTGCATCACTAGCCCTCAAACTTCCATGTCTGTCCATGGTGGCTAACAACTTCTGAGTCACTTTAATGCTTCAGTAGCGAGCTCTGGTGATTTAACATCCATCAAGAAGTCCTCGAGAGATGCTAGAGATTTCAGCTGTCGCCCGAGGGATGCAATTGTTTTTTGGCATTCTGCAAATTTACCAGCAGCTACTGCTAGCTCATTCTCCTGTCATAACCCAAAAATAAGATGATTTAATCAGACCATGGAAGTGAATACAAGAAAGTGACTAAGTTGATTCTCCATTAGACTTACCTGCTTTATCTTCAACTCTCCATTAGATTTATCCTGCTGCAATTTAGCATTGTGTTTCATGCTCAAAACCTCATCCTCCAATTTGCCACACTTTGCCAAAACTTCAGAGGTAAAGGCTTGCTTCCTCTCAACCTCATCCTTCAGTTTTTTACATTTGGCCGAGTTTTCAGCAGACAAAGCTCGCTCCTTCCTGAGCTCTACCTCCAGTGAATCAATCTTCAAACTCAAGTTTCTAACCTCAGCTCTAACGGTTCTGAGTTCTGACTCTGCAGCTTCTGCCTTCATGTTGCTGGTCTTTGACTCTTTCTCTGCAGCATGCTTTGATCCATCTGTGAGAACTAATTGAATTTGCAACTGTCTCAACTTCAACTCTGCTTCCATCAGCTCACTTTCTGATGTCTCAAGCTGCTTTTGGCATCCGGTTAAAGAAATTTCAAGTCTTGCCTTTTCCTCTTCCACGTTCTCTAATCTTTCCTCCAGCTCGGCAGTTCTGTTAACCATTGCCAGAAGTTCAGCTTTCAACGTGCTTACAACAGTACTTTGTTGACCAGCCTCCAGATTAGAGCTTTCGCTTTCTATATTTGGCGATTCTGCTAGCCTTTCCATTTCAAGAAAATCATCCATGAGGCCGGTTTCCACGGTAGGGCCTGCACGGTTTCTTCCACAAGCTTTGTCATACTTGGCTTTATCGAGTTCTACATCAACAACTCCACGCTTATCAGTCTCAACCGAAGAGCTAGCAAAGGATTTGGAATCAGTAGCACTTGAAGTTGATGCTTTATTAACAATGGCTTTTAGCCTCCGGCACTCAGCTTCAAGCTTACCCATCTTCCTTAAATCCTCCAAATGCTGTTTGCTCGATGCTTCAGCTGATTGTGTACTCAAATCCCTCTCAATGGTAGCCATTTTTAGCTCCTTGGATTGAGAAAAGAGTTGTAGTTTAAGGGATGCATTTTCTTTCTCCACAGCTCCAAGCTTGGAGTGGAGATCAGGATCAACTGAAGAAGCAGCTTCAGTTGTAGCAGTGTCAAGTTTGGCCTGGAGCTGGATAAGCTGACTCTCGAGCTCAGACTTTGTTGATTCCCATTCATGGCTTCTCTTGTCAATAGCTTCTTGGATCTTTTGCTCTCGCTCTTCTCTGGCTTGTCTCAGCTGTCTCACACATTCCTTGAGTGCTCCATCAAGTGATGAGTTCTTCAGATTTGCAGCCTCAAGTTGTTGCTTCAAATCCACAACTTCGTTCTCAGCTTTCTCCCAACCTACAATCATAACAACAAATAGGAAATGACGAAAATGGCCCTAACCCCGATCTCAAAAAAGACTTCATAACAACCAATTTTTTTCATTAGATGTATAAATCGGCTGAGCAGATGTAAAAAGACTCCATAGAAGATAAAACTATTTAAAAGAAGAAAAAATGGCATTTCTCGAGATTAAGGTCAAGGTCATTTTCATACTTTTTGGTGAAAAAGAACTGTGTAATTTTTTGAAAGTTTAGGTAATACCTGAAACAGCTTCTTCTGCAACTTTAGCATGCTGCTTTACGGAGTCTTCTTTGGCACTCAGGCTCAGAAGAGCTGAAGATAGTTTCTCTGTAAGACCTTTTACAATATCATTAGTCTCTTCTTCATCGGTTGGTGCTTGTTTGGATGTAACTTCTGGTGATTGAGAATTATGAATTGCATATACCTTTAAGAACAAAATAACAACAGAGGTAAAGAATGAAATGTGGACATAATGAAGCATGTTTTAGTAGAATCACAAGGAAAAAAAAATCGACTGGTTACACGTCATTTTTCACAAACTATACCAAACTATCATTCCACAGCTTGAGAATGAAACATTGAATCTTCTGTATTCAAACTTACTCCACACTAAGATCTCCTTTTGGTTTAAAAAAGCTGCTAAATTTCTGTCCATAAGGTCATGTGATTGCAACTTAAAAAGATACACACAGTTGGCTTCAAAAGTTGAAAGGTATGTGTGTTGTCATCGTCAGTACATGAACATGCATATATTCTATTGAACAGCCTATCCCAAATTTCCCCATCACCTTCCTTGTTCAATACCAGAAAACCCAAATCTCATAAGAATAAGAATAAAAATATAAAATTAAGACAATGTCTTGCTCTATCTATTATGAGGGCATAACAATACCTAAGAGGAAAGATTGACATTGATATAGCGAAAAATCCAACAAATCAGTCCAAACCACAATAACATCCAAATTACCAACTGAAGTTGGTCCAGTGGTTAAGGGCTCTTTCCAACACAATGGAGGACCAGACTTCGAACCCTGGTGTAAACACTCTTTATGGGTAAGAATCATAAGTTTGGTGCTACTTGCCTCTATCTTGGTACAAAAATGGCTTATCAAAAAAAGAACAATAACATCCAGATTTGATACTTGATGGTAAGCATTTCAGCCATCAACATGTTAGCAATATGTTAGTGGTTAACACAACATACCTGATCATCTGAGAATCTTTCAGAATGAGAAGATATAGATCCTGAACTCTCGGTTTCACCAGGACTCTTCTCTGAAGACTTCCTTCTCCAAAGCCAGCTCCGTCGGTCCATCTGGAACTCAAGATACCCAGCACCTCACCAGCCCCTCATAGACTCCAACTATATATCCAACAGAAGATAGCCAAATCTCAACTTCTAGCCCTCTAATCAGATGAAGATTAAGAATAAAAGAAACTATAATTCAAAAGAACCAACAGATTCAGCCATCTAAATGGGTTTAGGTGGGGAATGTCTAGAGTTGGGAACAATGCAAGCATAACCTAGCAATTAACACAACTTCAATCTTCAACCTCACCAATTGAACCAAACAGATGACTTCTGGGACAGCCCTCAGCTTTGCTTATAATTCACTCCCCAGCATATCTAACCCCACTCGCAAAAAGGGTTTCTTTAGAAAGATCAAAATCAATAAAAGTTACGTGTACAAGATCCAATAATGTGATCAAGAAATACATTGAAAAAAAATTGAGAACCTATTTGAAGCCACCTAATTTCTATTGCCAATCACTTGAAACACAAAAACTGGAGCAAAACAGCCCATCTGTTGTGAACCTAACAAATTTCCTTATTTTCAAGCCAAAGCCACCACTGAAAGAGATGGAAAGAGAGAAGAGCAGGGTAGTGCAGCAAATGCCCCAACTCTATACCTATCTGATAAGACTCTGAAACAGGAAAGGCCCACTTCAAAATGTCCCCAAAACAGAAATAATAGCAATCACACCCTAAAAGATCTGGTTAATTAGAGACCCATCAATCCCAAAATGAACACAGACCTAAGCTCTAGAAGATGAAAGGGTCAGCAGAAATGGGGAAAAAAATCCCACAAAAGATAGAAATAGACCTTACCCATCTGAAAACATCTGCAGAATCAGAGACCCATCAGAGGCAAAAGGCTAAAGATCTCAAATTTAACAAGGAAACATGTTCAGGATCGGAGAAAATAGCAGAAGAGTTGCAATTCGGAAGAAAATAGAGTCAGCAGAAAGGAGGTATCTTTAAGAATTCAAACCCAAGTTGTGACCCACATGATATCTATCAGAACATGCCAGCTCACAATTATACTCAACATTACACTAGACGTGAAAGTTAAAAAACAAAAAACAGTCACGAAGAATAAAGTTGAGAAGAGATCTGAGGAATGTCAGTAGAAATGTTGGGATTGAAGAAGCAGGTGAGGGGTATTTTTTTACCCTTTTGCAAAAAACTAACATTTGGGCCATGTGAACATGAATTGCTACTGCAACCTTTTGACTCTTTCTGGGTTCTTTATTCAAATAAATAAAGGCGGTACCTTTTTTTCATCCTGCTATGGTTGCGGTGAAGAGGAGGAGCAGTGGCTGTGTTGTGCTGGTGTCTGGTCAGCTTTGAAGTTGATTTGTTACCTAAACAGTAATGAGATGATTAATGTGGAAGATACGAGGATGATGATGATTTCAAGGGTGAGATTAGTGTTTGTTTTGTTTCTTGGTTAACTTCGTTGGAGAGAGAGATCAGAATGTGATGGTTTGGAGAGGATAAGAGGGAGGGTTTGATAGAATTAATTTTGATGTTGAATTTTCTTATAAAGATTTTTTTGTGTTTGGTTCGATTTTTGACGTAGACATGGAACATGAGAGGTTGGAACTTGGAAGTGAAATGAGTGGTCCAATTAATTTGAATTTAAAAAAATACAATTTTAGAATTAGGATAGCAATTGGGTTTAATAACTTGAACATTCAAATATTAAAAATAATCTATTTTCCGATTGATTTGTTTGAATCATATGTGGAATGAGTAATCAAGATTAATTACAGGATAACTGAAATTCTAGTATCCTCGTGTTTTAAACGATGTAAATTGAGTTATATAAATAATAATTTGGTACATCATTAATCAAAATGTCGGAAAATAATAATTAAAATCCTCACATAATAATCAAAAATATATATTTTACGATACTCAGATTTTTCTCGTGAAACATGAAGACACTTTTTCTAACATCATGAGAAAAAGTATAAAAATACCTTAATGTTTCTCGTATGGTATTTGAATTTCCTTTTATCATAAATTACTTTAACGACACTATTTGAATTTGAAACATAAAAATATCAATTTGCTCAACACGAAACATAAAAGCACTTTCCTACACCTTGCTCATAATATTTTTATTTATTTATAAAAAAGATGGTTGAGATAATATTTTCGCTCAAAATAAGAAAATAGAAAAACAAATCAAGAGTGAAGTGATTGACCTACACGTATCTTGGATTGGATCAATAAACAAAATGATTGTGTCACCAAATTGAAATGATCACCTTGTCTTGTGAAACACACATCAATCAATCTCAATAATGTGCACAACCCCGCACATGCATTGAAGGACGGGACATATCCGACCCGTCCCAAACCCCTTCTTCCATATCCAAACCATTAAAAAAGAAATATCACGCCATTACCTTAAATTAAGAAATCTCATCAGTCTTATATTATAGATTCATGGGATGAGAGAAAAGCAACCTTAAAAAAATGCAAAAACGAATGATTTTAATTCAATAGAGAACATGACACTAAGGATTTAAATTAGAGTTAATTATGTTTATCTATCAATTCTTTTCCCGATTTTCACTTAACTACACAACTCTGACGGTCTTGTAAATGAACACACATATGTTTCCAAATTTGAATTGGTCCAAGGTTTAGGGTTTAGAATTAAGGGTTTAGTTTACAGGGTTTAGGTTTAAACCTTCATTGTAATCTGAACACTTATTGATTGTAATGTGATCATATCTTATTTGTACCTAACCAGATGTATTATTATTCAACCCTTCATGACATCATAGGGTTGAGTG
>JAYMSU010001481.1:0-10367 GCA_036897765.1 Erodium chrysanthum | reverse complement strand
GATCTGATTTGGTTCACAGGAGAAGAAGCAGATGCGAAGGCTTTGCTTTTTGCTTTTGTTTTTCATTTATTTTCATTTGTTTTTTTATAAGAAAGGGTATATTTGGTATTTCGACAAAAAAATAGCATTTAACAGAATAAATTAACGGGTTGATTAACGGTGAAAAAAAAAAATTAGTTAGCTGTAGTTAAGTGCAAAAAAAATCAGGGAGTGTAGTCAAGTGAAAAAACGAAAATTATAAGTGTAGTTAAGTGTAATTTTCCCTATTTCTTTATATCATTGTTTTCTTACCGCTTTCTGATTTCTTGGTTGTCTATTTGAACTTAGGCAGTGCTCTTTCCACAGGGGAGACTGGTGTTTGAAGTTGTAGTCCAGTTGATTCATGAATTTAGGGTCTTGAATCCATCAAATATAATCAGTAGATGAAGGACTTTTTCTTGGAGGAAAGCATACCACCAGCCCAGTATGCCATTTTTGATGTCTTAATTTTTCTGTCTAGGAGCTAGTGGCTCTGCATATTTGAAAGTCTGGGAGTAGGATACATGTAATTGTGTATTATATAATGAAACAAGGAAATGTAATATATTCTCTAAGCTGAATTGTAAGAATTATAAATTATAATTTTAAAGAGGAAGAGTTGCAAATTATTATTTTTTATAGCAAAATCGAACTCAACTCGTGTGAAATCCTTTGAAGCAAATCATCCATCAAATGGAGATTGAGTTCTTATTACAGACATGATTCACAATTTGATGGTATGAATTATATGATGAATTTTGATTATTATATGGATCCCAATCAGTATTCTAAATGGAAAATAGCTCCTTTCCACCTGTATAAAGTTCACAATTAACTTGTTAATCTCATTTTAGTTTTTATAAGGCAAACTATAACAGCAAAAGCAAGAAAAATAAGGACAAGAGATGGACTTAAAGAAGAGAGGCGGTAAACATGTTTCAAGTAATGACATTGAGAGAACGCTCTTGTTTGTGTGATTGTCGTTTTAATGTCATACAGTATTTGTTAAGACTTCATATATAAGTCTAAGTTTCACATCGAATATATATAAAAAAAGAAGAGTTAATAATATGTTCAGTCTTGAGTTATTTATTATGCTAATCTTTAGTGTAATATTAATAATAATATTTTTTTTATAACTTGGATGATAATTTGCTTAGCTCATATCCAGCACTCATTGTCACAAAGATCTGCACATCTTCTCTGATGCAAAGGCCAATAGCATTTTACAAGAGTATCATAACACGATTCTACCAAATTTGATATATCTTCCAAATGAATTTCATTAATTGAATTGGAAATTTTAATCTACCTAATGGCACCAACTTGTCCTTATCCAAAAATTCTTTTGTTCTCAAGCACGTTCTGGGATTCACAAGATCTCAACGTGCGACAAAATAAACATCAACCAAACAAAATTCCAGGTCAGCAGATCCTTGACCCGCCCATAACCGCCGCGTGTCACCACCCGGATCTCCGATCAGCCAAGCAAGCTGACTTGTCACTCATCGGATGGTCCGCTTCCTCCTCCAAAACCCACCACGAAGTTGATCTTATTTACGTCCGGTGCCATCTCCCCAAGTAATTAGAATCAGAGTGAAATACGCTTCTTGACCATACCAGAAAGGCCATTTCCGGGACTGTCCACGTCACCTACACATCACGTTTCTTGATTCAAAAACCGACACGTGTCAAATAGCATGTGAAAAACGTGCTCATAAATAAGCAAGCGAACCCAACTGAAGAACCTCTTAACACAGTACCAGGTAGCTTGTGTTCCTGGGCAACAGCTCTTCTTGGTGTGTCTCTCTCTCCCTTAATTCTCGTCTTCAAAATATGAATAAAAATTGCCCTTTTAATGATCAATGCCTGATTCTGTTCTGATTCGACTATCTACATATTTGTATAAAGTAGATCATTTCTATGCCCAATTTCTAATTTTTCTGATTAGAGATTAGCTTGAGTGATGCTGATTCATGATTCTAGTTTTGGAAATTCATGGGTTTATGTTCTATACTGTGATTATTGTTTGAAATAAGGAATTGAAGGTGGGTTTGCTAGATCTCTAGGTTTTTGTTTTGTTATTCTTGTTTGATTACAAGTAGTGTTTGAGATTTGTTAATTTGTATGTTATAATTTTTTTGATCAGCAATAACAACTAGGAGAATTGCAACCAATGACCTTATATTGATTTGATTTTATGTGATTTGTTTTGTTTCAGTGATTGTGGAGCCACAGAGAGGAGTAGGGGTTTTGCTGTTTGACCATGATCTCAGTGTTAGATACTATCACAGTAATTAGGAAGAACAATAAGACATTTTAGGAGCAATCATGATTAGATTGGACGAGAAAATAATGGATTTTCTGTGTGAGTATTGTGGAATAATGAGAGCAGTAGTTTACTGTAAATCAGATATGGCAAGGCTATGTCTCAATTGTGACGGATGTGTGCACTGTGCCAATCCTCTGGCCCGTCGCCACCAGCGTTCTCTGATATGTGACAAGTGCAGCTCTCAGCCCGCAATTGTCCGCTGCCTTGATGAGAAGTTAAATTTCTGTCAATCCTGTGACTGGAACGGGAACGGCTGTTCTGGGTCTGGACATGGACATAATCGCCAGACCTTGAATTTTTACTCGGGCTGCCCTTCCATGGCTGAGTTCTCGAGAATCTGGGCTGTGGTTCTCGACCCACCTTCCTCTGGTACCAGCTTCAATGCTGGTTGCTGGGGGATGCCTAATGCAGCTGCAATGCCTAATGCTAACCCTAATCCTAATGCACAAGTACTTAATGTCAATGAGAATTGCATTACTAACTGTTTGGATCAGAGGGACAATAATGAACTGGAACCTTGGATCGGGCCACCGATCCCTAATTACATGCCATTGTGTCGAGATCAAAATCAAGCACCTGTCTTTCCAGATGAGCAAGACCAGCTGCAAAAGGTTATATTTTCTTTTCGGGTTCGAGTTGTTTAAGTTGGTGAGGTATGTGGTTATGTAATGATATCTTCCTTAGTTTTGTGTTTTGTTTGTTTTATTTGATGTGATTCAGGGTTCTTCTAATGATATCTGCCAAGGTCTCAGCATAGAAGATGTCCCGTTGAGCTTTGAGAATGCCAATGAGATCTTTGGTTCTGGAGAAGCCAGATATCAGTACAAGGATGTTGCAACAGATTGTCTTTTGATGGAGAAGAACTTATCCGTTACAGAGTCTAACGGTCCCATAGAAAATGCTTTAGAGGTTTCTTCTAGTCTCACTCTCACATTAATCTTGTTTACTGAGTAATTGTAATTCATTTCACTATTGTGTAAATTGTGTCAGGCAACATCCTCAGGACAGCCTGAGTGTGTAGCTTTTCAGGCTATGAATAATGGTACCAATGCAATGCTTCTGAATCCTAATCCCAATCACAACAGAAACATGAATCTTCCATTTCCCAACGGGCAAGTTCCATCGAGCATATCAATTTCTCTGTCCAACATAACGGGGGAGAGCAGTGCTGCTGATTATCAGGATTGTGGATTGTCACCGGTGTTTCTGACCGGGGAATCTCCATGGGATTCGAACATGGAAGCTAGTTGTCCTCAGGCAAGGGACAAAGCTAAGATGAGATACAATGAAAAGAAAAAAACCCGTTCGTAAGTAATGTAATGAGATTCTTCTAACTGTAATGTGTTATAGATCTCTATGTGATTGGGGGATAACATTTTTTTTTTCTGTCATGTGTAGGTTTGGTAAGCAAATAAGATACGCTTCGCGCAAAGCCAGAGCTGATACACGAAAGCGGGTGAAGGGCAGATTTGTTAAGGCAGGTGAAGAATATGACTATGATCCTCTAACAGGGAACTTCTAGAAGAGGTTGTAGGCTTTGGCCCTTTTGTGGGACAAGGCCTACAGGATAAGGTATTGTTAAGCTGCCCTCCTGGCTAAACAATACCTTGGTCTCCTTGTGATTGTACTGTTTTGGTTGTGTGCTCTTCAGTTCATTGCTACATTGTGCAGGTTTAGCTGTCACTCCCTGAGGGATTGCAAATGAAGTCATTCACTTCCCTTCTGGTTCCCTCTCTTTCTATGATCTATTACTTTTGGTACTTTATCGTGATCACGTGTAATTAAGCATGTTTCATATTGCAGATTTAATGATGTCTTGAAATAATTTGAGTTGCAGTCAGCAGAGATAGAAGTTGCATGGGTAATGGTAGTACTTATTATGCTTATAATGCCATCAACATTGCGCCACTTGTTCCCGATGCCTAATTTACTATGAAAATTGTGAAGGATCATTAGGAAGAAGAGATAGATGGTGAAGAACTCTTGGTGACTACTTTCTGGTTATTTGCATAAGAAAGCTGCATCTCCTTCACTAGGCAAAATCTCCATTGCTGTTTCTTACTTTAGATCATAATTCTTTCCAGTGTAATAAACTTTGATTCGATCTCTAGTTGTTATAGCTAGAAGTAATAATAGAACTCCATTTTCATCATCTAGTCCTTGTTATTATATTTATGTTCTGTTGCCTATATAAGAATTATCACATCCATTCCTGCAATTCTGCTAAACTTGTCTTGATCATGTATAATCTAGTGTTGCTCTTCTTCAAAAGATGGAGATGAACTTTGATTATTCTTGTGATTATATATAAGAATTAGCACATGATCATGACAGCAAACGAAGAAAATGCATACGATTTAGTCAATCTTTATCAGAAAACCAAAAACTACAGAAGCAGAAAGGGAGTTTTAAGGGTTCTTGATGAGCACTTTTGCTCAACTCTGGAATCACAGATTGGCCTTACAATGGAGGGAAGCATGACCTCAACTGAGGATCCTACGAGGTAGCGCTGCGTGAGGCTGTGACATGTGTTGCACAGAATGCACCTGATGTGTCTGTGAGCTAGGAAATTAGCTCCATGAACCCATTTGTCACAGTCTCCGCAAAGATATGCATCATCAGCCTGACAATATATGATGGCCCTGGAGCTGCAGAGCTCACAAGAGACCGTGCCACGGGCGCGGCGTGGTGTGGCCTCCTCCTTTGCTGGACCTCTGCACATTCTTGGAAGCTAGAAGTTGGCAATGTGTGGCTAAGTTGCTGGTTGTGATCAAGGAGGCTTTTTATTGCTAGAGAAGTTGAATTCTCTCCAAGAATTTAAATGCAATGACAAAAATGTCATTACATGACAAGATTGTCATGACTCATGGTGTTACAATTTGCAACCAAAATGGGCATTTTGGTGATTTGAGGCACAAGGGAATTGAATTTCTATCCACTAATTTTGACATAACAATGTAGAAAACAGAAGCTAAAACATATATGATTGTGATTAGCTCCTGTGGGCTGCTCAAAGGGGTGTTGTGAGCCATATGATTGATTTGTTGTTGAGTGGTTGGAAGATCAAATAGGGGAGTGAATAAGAAAGGTTGATGCATCTGTATGGTCTAAAATGAAACCCCCTTGATGGGTGTGGGACCATACTCCCCAGTTTGGAGATGCAATTTGAGGTTGGAAATGAATTGACTTCCACTTTTGAATAAAATGGAATGGTATTGTTGATGGTTTTGGGATCTCCAATTGTTTTAGAGCTCCTCTTCTTCCTTCCCTGGAAAGTACATGGAAAGCTAGCCAGGTTAGGGAATGTCCTTGTCCCAAGTTGGTTTGATGTTGATGATGATGATGTTTTTAAGCCTGACCACATTTAAAACCTAAGTTAAATGATGGATGGTCCAAAATATATACTAGGCAGGGATGAGATTCACATATTTTAAATACAATTCTGACTAAATAACAAATAAATCATTGACTCATGGAAATGTATACAAATAGTTCATTAGGTGTAGGTGGAAGTAGGGGTGGTGCTCAAGTTTTTATTGGAACCGACTATCCGACCGACATCACACCAATGGTAAGGACACCGGTGGTCTTGTGGTCTGGTGCCGGTGCCAATTTTTTTTACCGTGGCTTGTTGATCCGGTTGCCGGTAAATGATTCTCAAATAGACAATAAAATCAACCGACCAGCCTAACGTGATTAGTACTTGTAGTTTAGATTTTAAATGATAATTTAAGGTATGAGTGTTTTTCGTCTATAGAGATAGATCAAAATAAGGACTATTAAATTATCTTTTGATCTGTCCTTACAGGTTTTTGTCTAACAAAAAATTATGTATTGTTTGTTTTGGTTAGTTTAGTAATTGATCAATATTTTGGTTTAAAACTAATTGAAATGAAACAAATTTTAGGCTTAAATTGTTTGGTCCAAACCAAGTAGGTTGACCAAATCAAAAAGAAATTTTAATTTTAAAAACTAGGTCATCTAAAAACCTACGCATATAAAGCTCAAAACAACTGATCCATAAGCGGTAAAAATCGATACCGATCAACAAACCGACCCTGGGGTGCCAGATTGGGTCGGGACTGGTGCATCCTTACCGGTGTCCGATGATCCCGTAACAAATAGGGGGCACGGTCCGGATTACCGTCCGGTGAGCTCCCCTAGGTGGAAGACCATGCTAGATTAAAATGTGTCCACTTACAAGTTTAAATTGGTAAGTAGAAGTTCAAAAAAATATTTTATCAATTTAAACAATTCAGTTAAGAAAATATTTTATCAATTTGGTTAGGAAAGCACCAGAACATATGGAAAAGCAGTGCTCTTTGCGTAACCTCAAGTTGCAGCAAATGGTTGACTAACCCAACTCTTTGCATTGCATTGACCAAACTCATGCAATTAGTCAACTTTGGTTTTCTTCAGTGTCAACCTATATGTTGTCACTTTCCTAACCATGCGCCTAAGTGGTGCACACATGGCATGGCATGTGAGTGCGATCCCAACTAACGTGAGACTTAAACAAATGTATGTAACTTGCTTAGGCCATGGATTAGGGGTGATCAAGGTTAACCATAGATAAAGCCTTCGGGAGCAAGAAGAAGCCATAATCCAACTTTCCCATCTTTTGCCTGTCATGCCGCTTCTTCGATCATCCTCCATTTCCAAGCCCCGGGCACCATCTTGCTGGGTTCGAGTCATATTGATCTCATCTTCTTTCTGTTTCATCTACCTTCTCATATCCTTATGCCTCGTCCGTTCTGCAAACATATCACTTGCACCTCCTGACCTCTCTGCCTCGACCTCTCTTGACCATATTGTCTTCGGTATTGCTTCCAACACAAGATCATGGCAGAACAGGAAGGAACTTGTTCGCCTCTGGTGGGAGCCTCACCAAATGAAAGGATGCGTGTTCCTGGAGGATGCACCGCCACAGCACCTTCAAAATGAAATTTCCCTTCTTCCTCCACTCTGCATCTCCGAGGACACGTCAAGGTTCCGGTACACTTACAAGGGCGGCCTCCGTTCAGCCATTCGTGTGGCCAGGGTTGTTTATGAGACTGTGGCACTCAATCACTCTGGTGTGCAGTGGTATGTGTTTGGGGATGATGATACTGTGTTCTTTCCAGAGAACTTGGTGAAGACTCTTTCCAAGTATGATCACAGGCTCTGGCACTACATTGGGACTAACTCGGAGATTTATGAGCAGAACAAGCTGTTCGGGTTTGAGATGGCTTTTGGTGGAGGAGGTTTTGCTATCAGTTCTTCACTGGCTCATGTTTTGGCAAAAGTGTTTGATACATGTATAGAAAGATACTCTCATCTTTATGGGAGTGATGCAAGAGTCTATGCTTGCTTGGCAGAGCTCGGCATTGGGAAGACACATGAGCCTGGCTTCCACCAGGTAATATCTTTTGCTTAGCATAGCTTTGAGCTTCATTGATCATTAAAAGCTTGTCTAATCTTCATATCTGTACATAAAACTCACCCAGATGGATATTCGAGGCGATGTGTTCGGTCTGTTAGCTGCACATCCTGTGAAACCATTAGTGTCTCTCCATCACTTAGATCACATTGACCCAATCTTCCCCAACAAGACATCCACAGAGGCTCTAGAACACTTACTCAAAGCAGCCAAGATTGATTCTCAGAGGCTCTTGCATCAAACCGTCTGCTATGACAGATGGTTTTCATGGACCATTTCAGTGTCTTGGGGATATGCTGTTCAGGTGTTTCCACATCATGTGTTTTTGCCAGATGCCATTACTCCACAAGCGACATTTAGGCAGTGGAAGGAGAAGAACCAGAATGCATTATCCGAGGCCTACACGTTCAACACAAGAGAGCCTCACCCAGACCCTTGTATCAGACCTACGCTTTTCTTTTTCGAGGATGCATCTCCTGCCAGGGGAGGATTTGAGAGCAGTTACAAGAAAGCTTATGTGAATTGCACCTATGACACGTCTTCACCAAGGAGACTAGAACAGATCAAAGTGTTCTCACAAAAGCTAGACCTTGATAGGCAACAGGTAATGCTTGTGCTCACTTGTTTGAGATTTGTGCAGTGTATGCACTTACAGGACTCATGTTGTGTTGTGTTGTCTTGTATACAGCTGGAGTCCCCGAGAAGGCATTGCTGTGATGTGCTACCTTCTTCTGTTGGAGAAGTAATGGAAATTGCCATTAGAGAATGCAAGGATGAAGAACTAATTCACATGCATTGATGATATCAGATAATTGTAAAATACAAAACAAGCGTATGGAACTTATTATGGAATGCACCTCACATAGGTTGGTTTTTGCATTACTGAGAGCACATTCAATTGTAATTTTAAGTTAAAATTCAAGAAAGCACATTTGCCACCCAAGTTGTAGCTCAAATCTAGCCTTTATTTTCTCTAGCTATCACAAGTGTCAAGAATAACAAAAGTCACTTAGCAGAGAAGCAAAGTCTAACCCCCAAGAGACTTGAGGAAGGAGACAAAGAAGAAGATTGCTCATTTGACCAGGAAGCAATTTAAAGAAGTACCAAATTGGTGCCACCAACAATGAAACTTAGTCATGCTGCTGAAATTGTAGCATGTGCTCAGAATATAAATACTCATACAGTTGACCTTATAAAGTCATAATCTACCATGACATGAGTATTGATTTTAGTGCAGTCATCTTAACTTACCCCGAAAGAAGTGAAATAATCATCCATTGAGCTTTGCTATTCCTGAATAAAGTTCTTTTTTCTCTTTGGTCTCGATACTTCAAAATTCAATCATACATGATGAATTTAGATATAACAGTAAAAAAAAGAAGATAAGTTTGAACTATCGTCAGCAGAAGAAATATTCTGTATTTAAAATAGATACCCTCTTGTTGTTCAATCGCCTTCAAGAATTAGACTCGCCGTCCCCGTGAAGAACTTATCGTCGTCGCCACCGTTACCGTGAAGAACTCGTCGTCTACTCGAGCTATCCACACACACGCATCAACGATCTGTTATTTAATCATACATGTTGTATTTAATAATTAAAATATAAGTTAAAATTTTACTTTATATTTATTTATAAGTTATTTAAAATATAATATTTTTTACACACAACTTAATAATATACAATCCATGTTTTTCTGTAAATATATAACTTGGTCGAATTTTTAGAAACTAAACTAAACAAAATAAGCCGAACCGAGTTTGACTTTTGAATTTTTAGGACCCAATTATTTTATTTAAAGCTAATTCAAGCGTGATAATTTGAGACTCGATTGAGTTTGTGCGCATATTGGGTCAACTTAGGGCCACCTTGCGGCATCAGAACACCGTAGTTCACGTCAAGGCCTTCTTGGAAATCGATTCGCAGCGCCGTACCACACGAGTTCACGACCTCCCTCTGTCCGACGTTTCCTCCTCCGTCTAGCGTCTCTTACTGTTCTCGATCTAAGGTAATTGACTTCCTCTCCTACTTCTCTACTTGATTCAGCGTGTTATGGTGATCGCGAGCTACGAGCAGAGCTCAAATCTTATCTGAGGGAGGAGGAAGAACACCGAGTTCTGATCTTGTTGGAAATTTAGATGAGAAGTTGTTGAAAACTGAGTGCACTCAAAGGCCAAAGCTGTAATATATGGATTTTATGATGAGATGTTGTAATTTTGTGGGTTAATATCATGCTACTGCTAAATGTAGTCTTGGATAAAAAATGAGTATTGGATATTGTTTTTTGTTTTGTTTTTGAGGTAGGATATTGGTTATTAAATCATGAAAGTTGAATCATTTTCGTATGATTTAGTGTTCTGGCGGGGACCCGAGCCCCGCAGGGATTCACCGTCCCCGAGCGGGGCGGGGACGGTATACGCAAAACCCGCACCAAAACCGCCCTGTTGCCATCCCTATTTACGTGTGTTGATTTTCTACTGATGAGATAGAATTATGTTAAATTGTGTTTCTCAATTGCTCTGGGGTGTTGGTTATTATTGACTTTGATTGTTGATTTCGCTATGTGGACTGATAGTTGAATTTATTCATGAATTGATCCA
>JAYMSU010001480.1:0-10377 GCA_036897765.1 Erodium chrysanthum | reverse complement strand
AATGACGAAAATACCCTCATAAAATTTTTTGAAAGGTTTTTTTGTCAGTTCACACCGCAAAGTTGACGGAATAGAGGTAAATTGAGACTGGTAAACATTGGGGGTTGTCAAAAACTTTTTAAACTTAGGGGTAGTTGATTGATAGACGTGCATACTTAAGGGTAGCTGAGTGAGATTTTCCCTTGCGGTTCATGTGACCACAACTCAAATTGCTAAAGCTAACTTGCGTACGTATAATTATTGGTAATCCATGTTCACTTATTTTGGGACATCTATTTTAGGAAAGCACAAAACTTTATTTTGGGAAGGGAGCACAAAACGTGGCTATTCCAAAACAAAACCAATATTGTCTCAGAAATATGAGGTTTGAAGTAAAGTGTACATTACCTGAAGTCCAGCCCCAGCCAAGAATGCAAGCCTGATTTCTTTTGATTTAAAGACGTCTCGGTATCTGACAGTACCCTTTTTCTGCCGCTCTTCCTCCAATGTAGTTGAAAGGTATTCAATTTCATCGTCTAACCGATCCATGTCATAAATCTTAGAAAGCACTGCAATCGCTTGAGCTTTATGGTCCTGCATTTTAGGTTACCACTTACTTAACATTAACACCACAAGGTAAACTGCATTTTCAAAACAAAAAAGTTCAAGAATTTTTTCCAAAATTGCTAAATCTATTTATACCTTCATAAAAAGCCATCTCGGAGACTCTGGCATGAAAAGCATAAGGCAAAACTGAACCACAGCTGGCACGCCTGAAACTCCAAGCATCCATCGCCAGGTTCCTGGGACCTGCCTAAGTAGTAACATATTACCATATGTTAGTAAAAGTAGACGACATATAAGGGTTTATTGCACATACATACCTTTATGGATTGCCCACAAACACATGAACTCAAAGCAAAACTTCCATAGACACATTACTCTTAAGAATTTCCGCGTGTCACTATCATACAAAATAGACGGAAACTATAAAAATGATTTTTTTTCCATCATGTGACTTAAATGAGAGAGACCATTTTAAAATATCCCCAAATTATCCATTCCCACCCTCTTCTGATTTCAATATGATTTTGTGTAGGATTTCAAGAAAGGAATCAGATCTTACCTCAAAAAAAAAGAAAGGAATCAGATTAAATCGGAAGATAAAGTGTGAGAATGGGTAGTTTTGTAATGTTTTAAAATTTACACTCACAAGTCACATCACGGGAAAAATCGATTTTTTATGGTTTCTAGTCTCTTTTTTATGGTAATTCATAAGGGCAGTCACGTGTCTGTGAACAGTTAATACGGGTACATGTGTCTGTGAGCAATTCATAACGGTACTCATGTGCAATTAACCCTATAACCTATTATGCTCCTAAATGCTGGGAGGTTATCAAGCTGACCTCAGTGAAAGCAAGATTTACGAGGTAGGAGAGAAATTGACCACCGGTTATCATAAGTACATTTGTGCTCACTAATCCTCCTCTTATTTCTGATGGGGATGCTTCTGCAATATATACCGGAGCAGTGACGGATGCAACGCCCACACCTAGGCCAACCAAGAGCCGGCCTGCGATGAGGACATAGGGATCTGGTGCAGCTGCCATGACAATGGATCCAGCTGCAAAGACCACATCAGCTATAAGAGTAGCTTTCTTGCGCCCGTAAGCATCATTAATCCAACCTCCACATGCAGCTCCAATCATGGCACCAACCAAGGCCATACTCACAATTGTTTCCTGTGAATTTACAAGCAAATGAATAAGAATGCTCTGAAGATATCCAAAGGTTGTATTACTTAAAAGTCATGTCACAGCTCTTCCCATTATGTGCTAAGAGTAATGTTTAGCTGGGCTTGTAAAGATTGTACCTGTAGAAAACTACTCTGATTGACCGCCTCAAAGTCATCTTTGATATAAAGAAGGGCCCCTGATATAACTCCTGTAGTCACCATTTTCATAGAAAATAAAAAGAAATACGAGAATCCAATGAACTAACACAATATTATCAATTAGATGTGAACATATAATGCAGCAACTACTAGAACTGCTAAACCATTTATGTTATCCCATATCAAAACTCCAGCTTCTGTTTTAAGGTCATCGAGGAACAACATTGAGTTAAGCTATATGGTTAGGTTACTAAGTTACAACCATTTCAAGGATGAACCCAAGACCTGGAGTAAGAGGCCAAGCTCTTAACCGGTTGGCCCACCAAGCATAGGTAAGTTACTAGCTATATACTTCTACCTCGCAGTGTGCATGCACACACAAGATAGAGAAGCTGCACAATTATTGTATAATCCATAACTGCACAATGGATGAATGGTGGCACATTAATCCACACAGCCTCAAGAAATCCATGCTCAGATAAGCATTTATTTGCGAATCACCCTTCCATTGTCGATATGGTCTATTTACCAAAGTATTATAAGTGGAAAACTATGTTATGTCAATAACTAGACGAACCATGTATGACACAGCCCCAAGGACACATTACACCATCAAATTTATCGCCCATCTTACTTTCTTTACTCTCTTTTTTTGCAGACTAAAGAATTGTAGAAATGTCAAAAATATTTGTGAGAAAGAGTTGACAGGTATTTGAAAGACTGCAAATACAATACTCATAAAAGAAGTCAGCAAATCAGTCAAGTTCAATTGGGTTAACTAAAAATCACTTTGTCAGTGAGCAGAGCACCACACTTAGACACATCTGCCACCAACCTTTGTCACTCAGCACCTTATGCCGGAACTGAAATGGCTGTTTCCATCAAGTGGCAATCCTCCGACAAGATGGAACCTTTGCTTTTTGCTTAGATTTCTATTTCCTGCTTTGCACAAATAAATTTTGTTTCTTTTTTGTAACTTAAATAGTACGAGTAGTTCATATCAACTACTTTTTTTTTTCAGGCTATAAGGAACAACTTTGTCAGTTCAAAATAAAAAAACCCATTGTCCCAGCATGAGCCAACATGATCAAAGGCGACCATACTGAATCAAAATATTATTCAGTGTTAAGAAAAATTTACAACATATACCAAATTAGAAATAACTAACATTCAACACAGTTTGCAAGTTGATTGTCCTTGATTGATTACAGATAATAATCTGCAAAAGGGCAAGTGTGTTATTAAGCCATAATGGCACACAAAAAATGAACCACATATTAATACACCTATAAGAACTATTTAGACAATAATATTTTTTTCAATTAGCCAAAGGATAAGGCAAGTATGTTATTCAGTAACATTAGTAAATATAAAAATAACTTTTTAAAAAGAAGTATTTTTTTACTATGTAATTGTAACCTCAACAGCACCGGTACACTAATCAAATGATTAATCGGGTCCTATCCATATCATTAATCTATTCCAAATCAAGTAACAATTGAAGCTTTGACTTGAAAATAATAAAAAAGGGCGATGATGGAAAATTGAGTACCTGTGTCGTAGCCGAAGAGCAAACCTCCGATTCCGGCGATGACAGTCAAGCTGATGACATAGGGGTTCTTGAACAGCGACATTCTCCTCTCCGGGAACGCATCCAGATATCCAGAGCTTCCCGGCAGCGACTCCAGAGTCAGCGTCATCGTTCCTCAAACCTCAACACAGTAGTAACAGCAATAATTCGAACCAGAGATTCAGGATTAGAACTGAATCCCGATGATGAACTAGAACAAGTAGAGATCCTGATCGAGTTCCGTCGATCAAGTGGCGATTTAGACTGTACCCAAGACAAAAATACAATTGGGGTTTCTACGGGAAAATTGAAGTAACAGTTGGGATTTGAAAATGGAAGGGCTAGTTTTTGTAATAAATGAAATGTGGGGAGGAAGAATTTTTCCCGAGAAAATTGAGGAGGTCGAATTTTCCCGAGAAACAAAACAATTGAGAGAAGTCCTTCAAAGTCTCGACGGCTTCAAGAAATTAGATCAGAGACGATAGAGTTTGAAACGGGTATAAATTTTGTTGGAAAATGATAGTCACTAATCTCACCTGCCTATAATTCACCAACCACCTATTGTTCTTTCCTCTATTGTACAAAATACTGTAATATTATTGATCAATTTATCATTTACTTAAATAAAATTAAAATATTCTATGCAGTAACAATACGAAGACATTTCAAAAAATAAAACAAAGATATATTTCATAAAATGGGATAATTTTTGTTATTGATCCCAAATTCACTCTTACTTTATTTGAATTCATTTTAAAAAACAATGATCTATTTTAAAAGACCTATCTATTAAGGGTGAGCAAAAAAACTCACACCAAAAAATAAACTAATAAAATTGACCAATTCAAAATCGTAAAAATTGAAAATGAAAAAATCGTTGGGTTTTTTATGGGATTTGTAGTAGACGGAAAACTAACCGAAAAAAAAAAATCAAAAACTAGTCATCTACTAAATTGGGGGCCTTAGCTTGAAAATTTTGAATTAAATCCACTTTTTTTTGCTATAAACCCATACTCTTATTAAATCTATCTATTTTGAATTCTACTAATTTATTTTAAGTTAAACATATTTTGTAATGAAGTTCTATATTACTTACTTCATTTGTTTAAAACTTACTTAATTTTTATGGTATTTGAGATTTTTTTATATAATTATTTTCAATTTTTATCTAAAAATGACTGGCTGTTTTTATTTTTTCTGAGTGTTCTTTTAGACTGAAAATCCGATCTACATACCTAAATTTAAATTTTAAAATAACAAAAAACCGATACTCCTACGTCTATTAAAATTATATACAATAAACTTTTTATTATTAGGCCTCAGGTTGGTGATTTTATCATGGCCCGATAAGGTCCGGCGTCGTTTAGCTCCGGTTACAACAGTCCAATTCAGTGCAACCAACGTGTCTATCTATCTACATGTTCCGTCGCCATCCACACACATGAAACATAAGACTACTCGCTCACGATGTTAAAATCATTCCTACTCGCCTTCTGGAGACACAAATTCGGCTAAGGGGCAATACAGGAAATAAGAAAATGTCTGGGTTCGGTATGCACGCGCTCTATGATTGGCTCTGTTCTCTCTCTCTCTCCCGAATGGAGAGGAAACACGTGTAATGTACATCTGAGCACGTGAACTAGGTGGCACTCTTTTGGTACACGTGGGGCTGGTTTGCTCAACACCAATAATTCATCGTTTGGTACCACCAACCAAGTCGACTATTTTCAGATTTTCGATTGATTCTTTCTTATCAAACAAATATTTGCTTCTTCAAGAGAGGCGACTCTTTGTTTAGATTCATCATATTTTTGTTTGATTGTCATAATTTGAATGAGACAATCAGATAAGATAATCTATTTCTATTGAATTTTGCATTATTTGCAACGTGGTGTTTCAAAAAATAATAATTAAGGAACATAATAAGTTCACCACTTCAACTTGAATGTTTTTTTTTTAAAAAAATTGTCAAGCCATGAGACCCAAGCAGAGCTTGATAGAAAGCTAGTAAAAAGATCATTTCTGATTCTTAGTTCCTTTTACTCACAATAATGTATCACAAACTAAAATAAAACGGTTCACTCTAACCCAACAAGAGGACACAACAGATCTCTTTCAGGAAAGCACAGAGCAAAATAAGCCATCTTTCTGTACTCATCATGTTGAATTTCCATCCTCAACAAGGCACTCTCTATAACCAGTGCCCCAAGCCCTCTCCTTCCATATCAGCTCCACTTCCTCAAAAGTCAACCCCTTTGTCTCCGGCACATATGTCGCCACAAACACCACCGCAAGCACCGTGATACCGGCGAGGATCAAGAAAGTCGCACCGGTCCCCACTGCATCAGCAACTGACAGGAAAGTCTGTGCCACGATTAGATTCGAAACCCAGTTGACTGTTGCTGACATGCCCCCACACATCCCTCGATATGACTCTGGGTATATCTCAGAGTTCACCGTCCATGGCACGGGCCCCATTCCCGGGGCGAAGAAAGCTATGTACAAGCCTAAGCCTATAACTGCAAGCCAGCCATAGAGGCCGTTGGTGGAGTCTGCAGACTCGGCGAAGAATGCCCCAGAGAGGATGAGAAGTGAGAGAAGCACGCCGGCCAAGCTTGCTAAAGCGAGTTTTAACCGCCCGAAATGATCGATGAGATAGATGCCAAGAACTGTTCCGGTTGCATTCATGGCAGCTACAATGAGGGACAAGAGGATTGCTAGTTTGTTTGACTCGAAACCTGCCATCTGGACAATCGTTGGGCTGTAGTACATGACAGTGTTGATACCCACAAATTGCTGAAATGCCTGCATGTTGATTAATGTCAATATCCCATCATGGATGATAGTGTCAGTGTATAAAAGTATAATTGGACCTTCAATCAGTTTGAGATTTTAATTGAGTTACATGAGTTCAAATCACCTATTATTTCTCTAATTACCTCATTTACCGCTTTTTATTATGTCCCATCTTCAAAACCCTTATCTCTCTTCTCAATGAGGTCATCTGTCCTCCTAAATAATTCACATCTAAACCCGAAATGGGCTTGTCCGTGAGGGCGCATGTTGTTAGTGGATAAAACTATAATTAGACCCTCAACTATCAACTTGACTTTTTAGTTGAGTTGGTCCTCTAATAGATAGGATCAATAACAAGGCACCCCTATTCACAAATACGAGTTGTCATTTAATTCGCATTAAAAAGGTAAATCATTCAGCCACTAAACTTATTTGACAGGATGTCATTTGAAATGTCAGCCTTTTACTCATGTTTTGGATTAAATTCTTTGGATATCACAATATTGGATTTGGCTCATATCTATACAAACCATTACTAAAATGTGAGAGACGAACAAGGACAAAATGTACGATTAGCACAAGCAAAGATTTGCAAAGCAAAAAAACTATATATTTTCCTTATGAAGTGGGGAAAATACCTGAAGCCCACCCCCAGCGAGGAATGCTAGCCTAATTTCTTTTGATCTGAATACATCCATGTATTTGATAGAAAGCTTTTTCTGTCTCTCTTCCTCTAGTGTGGTAGAAATATAATCAATTTCATCATCTAGCCGATCCAAGTCATAAATCTTAGAAAGTACTGCAACTGCTTTCGCTTTATCATTCTGCACACAAAAAGGAAGGTACTGATAAGATGGAAAGTGTCTAATCATTACTTGTGTTGACACTGTTGTGTATACTTATCATTTTGCATATTAAACATCTATTCAATATGAAGTAAAGATAGAGTTTAGGTAGATTTGGAAGAATCTCTGGAAGTGATAAGTACCTTCATAAAAAGCCATCTGGGAGACTCTGGCATAAGGAGCATTAGGCAAAACTGGACGATGGCTGGCACTGCTGAAACTCCAAGCATCCATCGCCACGTTCCTGGAACCTACCCAAGCATTGCCATGTTGGGAGATTGCAATAAACAAATACGCAATTAGATAACATTAAGCACATAATTCCCGTATCATCAGTAAACTTGAAAAATTCAAATAACAAGATTCTAGGGAATAAACAGTTTATGTTGTTCACTAAACCAATCACAAATTCTGAACTAAGAGGAAGAAACTAGTTTAAGTAACTTTAATTTAAACAAAGTAGTCACAACTAATTCAAATAAAAACTATCTTTTAAAAGGAAAAATATTGGTCTCATCTATTTAGTAAATAAGATGCAACTGCTAATGAACATGAGAAAAAGCGTTTTCAAACATGTCATTCAATGATCTAGAACCAGGAAAAAAGGCATGGCTATCAACTATTACAAAAATGTAGCTCAATACGCTAAACAGACCACATCACAATGTATCATCTAATTTTGGTAAGTAAGAACAGAAAATATTCCTTCAGTGATGTTTCACAGTGTGAAAGGTTAATAGGAAGCCCCAAATTCTATCTTGATGCTGTCCCTTCAAAACTGCAAAAATGGAAAACCTTTTATGCAAGCAGAGTTACGTAATGGGCACAAATATAACCAAAGAACATCTCCTTAACAACTTTGCATGAAAAGAATTAAAAGAACAAACAAACTATCACATGAACAGCTTCTTGCACACTGCTTGACTTCATAGATATTAAATAATAAGCGATCGCATTCTCATTTTCCATGTTAGACTATAAGGTAAGTAGGAGGAGTGCATGTACACAAAAGTTTATGAAAATAACACAAGACAAGGGTTTAAGTTATTTATGCAACTGATAAAAGCATAATTTAATGAAATCCTATGACTATGAGTACCGGAAAACACAAACTTGCGTTATGGTTGTGCAAAAAAAAAACCTCCCATAAGTTCACTCTACGATCTCAAAGGTTAGAAAACCATTGACCTGACTAAGAATGAGATAACTTCATGCCAACATTACTATAGTAGCAACAGCACAATAACCTTTGTACCATTATATCTTGCCATAAAGGAAACTCTCCTTAGGAGGATATCAAGCTGTAATTCATAAAGATCTGCAGAAGCGAATCAAATAAGGAAGAAATATGAGCTGACCTCTGTGAAAGCTAGATTTACGAGGTAGGAAAGAAATTGTCCACTAGTAATCATAAGTACATTTGTGCTCACAAGTCCTCCCCTTATTTCTGATGGGGATGCTTCTGCAATATATACTTGAGCAGTAACAGATGCTAAACCCACGCCCAGACCAACCAATAATCTCCCTAGGATAAGAATGTAAGGATCTGGTGCAGCAGCCATGACTACTGATCCAGCTGCAAAGACAACATCAGCTATAAGAGTAGCCTTCTTAAGCCCATAAGCATCATTTATCCAGCCCCCAAAGCAGCTCCAACAATGGCACCAACTATGGCCATACTGACGATTGTTTCCTGACAATTAAAAGAACAAGAATGTTCAAAAGAGATTCAAAACATTATCTAATCGTTTGAAACATGATACAGGAGCTGCTTTGTTTATCATATAATTGTAAAAAAAAAATTGCACCTGTAGAAAACTACTATGTTTAACAGCCTCGAAATCATCTTTTATGTACAGAAGGGCCCCTGATATAACACCTGCAAAGAACATTTTCACACCAAGAAGCATTGGAATAAGTTTGTGAAGCCATACAAGCACTGAAGCAAGATAAACTATATCCCTGTTGTATCAACAGCATATTGAACTTTTCACTTGTAAACAGATCATAATAAGCAGCTGAGCACAAGCACAAGTATTTAAGAATTTGAAACAACAGTCTATGGATAGATGATCAGCAGCAATGCCTCATGTTGTCCATATGTTTTGCTTGCTTAAGCAGCATAATGGAACAACTACAATAAGCTCACCAGTGAATTAAACTATGCCAATTGATCCAACTTGTGTTAGACATGTTTTACTTATGTGAATGAAATAAACAAACTTCCAACAAATCAAACCAATCCTGAGCTGTCTAACCAGATAAAAAAGCTACCAAAAAATTGTCCCGTTTCATCCATAACCCAATACATCAACCAAACAAGATAAAAACAACACACGGGTCACTAAATTACTGGATCATATCTACACCCAATTTCTCAAAATAAATAAAAATCCCAACCTTATCCAAAGCAATTCTATTGCGTCACAAAAAAACGCAAGCCCAAATACCTGTGTCGTAGCCGAAGAGCAGACCGCCGATTCCGGCGATCAACGTCAAGCGCATCACATACGCGTTCTTGAAGAGCGACATCCTCCGATCCGGGAACGCATCCAAGTACCCAGAAGTTCCCGGCAGCGACTCCAGAGTCAGAGTCATGATTTCAGCTCAAATCTCAATCCAGACACACAAATTGAACACTAATCGCCTTGTACCCAATAAAAAAATGAGCAACTTCAAGGCAAGCCCTCGAAAAAAATCTCGATCAGTGGCAGTGAAATTCACACAGAGAAGCAATAAAAATGCAGATAATCTACAGAAAATTAGGGTTCCACTAAATCAGAAACGGTAAGGAGGGACCGTTTAGTTGGATTTTGCATAATCTGTCGGAGTGCGATAGATTTTCCCGAGAAAATTTGGGGGTGGATTGTGTTTTCTGTCTCCGAGAAACACGGATAGAGAAACAGGAGATGATTTATTCGGGTAAGATTTTATGTAATAAATCAATAATTGTAGTGTCATTAGTATTGAATCTCGTTCCTAATCACGCCTACGTGGCAATCAGGATAAGCCCACCCAGTGATGCTCGTAAATTTGTATCCACTGGCTGGACGTTTTGGGTATTTTGGGTAAGGGGTAATCTTGGTATTTTCGACAGGGACGGAACAAGTGACACGTGGTCTCAGGTTCACCATGCACATGCGATTTGGACGTATAGACATTACATATTTTCGACGTGGTACTTGAGCATGGGTCGACATGTCAATTTGTTTGCCCACTATATATATATATATATTTTTTGAAAAAGATAGGGTTAACAAACCTTAAAGAGCGCTCATATATATTATATATCC
>JAYMSU010001479.1:0-10380 GCA_036897765.1 Erodium chrysanthum | reverse complement strand
TTAGCAGGCATGATGTGCCAAATATTTTCGTGCATGGTGAGACTTGTTATACTCATTTTCTTGTGTTAGCCCGCTACTTTGCATCTTTGTGTTTTAGAGCTGTTGTTGTATTCTATTTTAATTATACAAAAGTAGTAGGTTTGCTAGAGTTCATCTTAAGGTGCTTTATCAGAAATTTGTTAGGGAGTTCTATTTTTGTTCCTATGAGTTTGGACAAATGACCCAAGTCTTCCCCCTTTTGATTCACATGCAACTTTGTGATATGATCAATTGTTAAGAGGATATGACTGTTGATTTCATTACATTGATTTGCTTTTCTTGAAAGTCCTCTAAGTTGTCTTTTCTATTTCTATGGTTGGCTGTGTTGCTATGATTTGTTGGTGCAGGTAGCTAGTTATTTACCCAATGTTTGTGACGTATCGGCGCTGTATTATAACGTTATTATGTTGCTCATTTGATACTAAGTTTTGCTATGTTAATACTGATTTATTGTGAACTTTATTATAATGTCACATTTGCAGGAGGAACCAGCTTTGGCTGTCCTAAAAACTCGGGTGCTGCTGGTACTTTATATGATGCTGTTCCACGGAGCCTTATTGTTGACAATTACAATATGTCATCTGATACAGACACACTTCTTTTGGAGTTCCCATATCAGCCTCTTATAACAAATGTTTATGTTCGCAATTTGGCAAAGGCATCTGTTCCCTTGTTATGGAGTCGTGTTCAGGTTTGTGAAATTCATGTTTTTGTTTGTTCGTATTAAGTTGGTATGCCTTTCGTAATTTATAAGGGCGAGTTACAAAGTATTGGTCAATTATTGTAGCACTATTTTTTTTAAAAATTAAGTCAGGTTTTGAAAAAGGATATTACCCAAAGGAAATGAATGTAGCACTTACCCTAGTAACATTCAGAAGTGTGGTTGGGTATTTAAAGTTGTGTATGTGAGGATGCACCATATGCACCTAGTAGTTAAATTGATGTTACTTCCCTGTTCTAAAGTGGTACCGTTGTCATAATTACCTATATAAGCACCAGATATACTGTATATATCACTCTTTCATTGTCATCAACAATTTTTTGATGCACAAACACGAACGAGCCTGTGTAATGCTATTCTCATTTACATAGTAGAAAGAAATATATTGGTTGAGCTGGCTTGCGATTTCTACCAAGACCTCGTATTAGGCTTCAACATCTTGTGCACCTGTTTTCCCTTTTAATTATTGTAGGATTTGGTGATGATATGTGATGTTTTCCTATTCAATGAATTAATTCTCTCCAAATGTCTATTCCTAGATAGTTGGAAGCCATCTCCCTTTGTAATGTGTTTTTTTACATGTATATCCTATGCACTTCTTTGTTTGCCGCTTTACAAATGTTCCACATGAGATTCAGTCATCTAATTGTGTCGTACTATACAGGTGCAAGGGCAGATGAGTCTATTATGTGGTGGTGTACTGAGCTTTGGGCTAGCACATTATGCTTTGTCTGAGTTCGAACTATTTGCAGAAGAACTGTTGATGAGTGACTCTGTAATTAAGGTCAGTATTAGTCTTGAAGTAAAACAACTACAATTTCTCATCTACGTTAATGTGCTTCCTGGGTGTTGATGATTTGAGTAAACATTGAAATTATTAGAATGTATTTGTCCTTCTCATGCAGTCATGCTTCCTTGATTCTTGTACATTACAGCATGCTTATTCAGGTTGTCATCAAACTACTTTTGCATCCATGTTCTTGACCACATTCTCACCTCTGTTTTACTCATGCTTCTAAACTTGATTATTAATATTATTATACCTACCCTTTTCCGCATTTTATCCAGAGGCTCTCAATGGTCTAATTTAATGCAGGTATATGGGGCCTTACGCATGTCTGTAAAGATGTTTTTGATGTGGAACTCTCAAGTGCTAATTGATGGTGGTGGAGATGTAGCTGTTGCAACATCTTTGCTCGAGGCTAGTAATTTAGTTGTTCTCCGGGTACACAACTTTTTTTTTTATACTTTCCTTTTTCTTTTTATATGGTATGGAGTGTTGCCTGTAGGACTGATTTTTTCTTTCCAAATAGGAGTCATCTGTCATACATTCTAATGCAAATTTGGGAGTCCATGGACAAGGCTTATTAAATTTATCTGGACCAGGGGATTCAATTGAAGCACAACGTCTGGTTCTATCACTGTTTTATAGTATTCATGTAAGCAGGTGTTTCATCAATTTATTTACTTTTATGTTTGTTCTGAAAGATATAAGAATTTAATAGTGCTCTATCTTGGATTGTAACATACTTCTTTACCAGCTTTGGGTGCTGTTTTTCTTTGAAATAATTGGGGACTCTTTGTGGCCCCTTGGGGTAAACTTCTATTCCTATCTACTCATACCCAGTTCCCGTGTATCTTCTCTTTGTCCTTCCATGTGGAAGTAATATCCTTTGCATCCTGAAATTGTAAACAAAACAGTGTATTCCAGGTGTCTTATGGTTCGTCTTTGGCAATTGTAGATGTCCTATCAAAGCTTTTCTTGTCTCCAGATGGGGTAGCAGAGATGAGGATACCGTGGTGGGTTTTTGGTAATACTCAGAAGGATATGATTAGAAATAAGGTTATTAGAGCAAAAGTGGGGGGTAGCCTCAATTGAAAAGATGAGAGAATCATTTAATGTGGTTTGAAGTTGTGCAATGTAGGAAATTTATTGATCTCGTGGGGGGAGAGGGGAAACTAAAAGGGTAGGGGTAGATCTAAGTTAACATGGAAAGGGATAGTAAGAAAATACATGATAACACTTGGGGTTAATGGGTACATAGCATTATACATGATTAATTGGAGGAGGAAAATACAAGTTGTCCGCACCGAAGGAGTCTTGCTAACGATTCATGTAGTGGACACTGACATTGTTTTAGAGATGATTTAGTTGTTGCTGCTTGTGCCTCTGAATGGACTTTTTAAAGTTCACACTTCAGCAATTTTCCTGCAGCTACAAAAATACATAGTGGTGGTTGATGCTGCAATCCATCAAATAACTGGCATCATCATGTAGCCATGTTAGCTTCTATTAATTTGGTGAAAGTTGTCTTCAAATCTTCTGATCATGAGTTCTCATGATCGGTCGTTCATATTGCTACTGTAGTGCATTCCTATTTCTTTTTGGCACACTGTTAAGTAAAATCCTTCCTTTTGTTACTTGAAGGTTGGACCTGGGTCTGTCTTGCGTGGACCCTTGGAGAATGCAACTACAGACAACGTGTAAGCTTTCTAGTTATTTTCTCATCTTGTGGTGTATCTCAGGACTCCAAGGCAACTACAGACAACGTGTATCATAGCTAATTGGGCCTATTTCTATAATTCTCAGGACTCCAAGGCTTTACTGTGATTCACGAGATTGTCCCTCTGAACTACTTCATCCTCCTGAAGATTGCAATGTGAACACTTCTTTGTCCTTCACTCTTCAGGTATTTACTCAGTGATGATTGCTCAGTCATATGGGTGAAACATGCTTACTTAATTGTTTTATTGCTTCACTTTTCTAGATCTGCCGAGTAGAGGATATAACTGTCCAAGGCCTTGTAAAAGGATCAGTTGTTCATTTCCATAGGGCAAGAACTATAGCTATCCATCCTTCTGGAGTGATAAGTACATCTGGGATGGGTATGCTCCCATTTCTCTACATTTCAAGTTTCACATATATATCTTGCTAATTTGTCTGTTTTTTCTCTCTCTCTCTCTGACACACATAGTTATCTAAGTTCGGTTGGCCAGTTGATCATGTTGAAGACGATAAATCTTGCTTGATACACCCCTGTATTGTTGGTTTGTAAATATGTTGTTAATTTTTATTGCTTAATTTATCTTTTATGCAGGCTGCACAGGTGGTTTGGGTCGAGGAAACATTATAAGCAATCACATTGGCAGTGGAGGTGGGCATGGTGGTAAAGGTGGGGCTGGATGTTATGAGGATGACTGTGTACCAGGTGGTATTTCATATGGTGATGAAGATTTGCCTTGTGAGCTTGGCAGTGGGAGTGGTAACGACAGCATTGGTGGATCCACTGCTGGTGGTGGGATCATAGGTGAGTTCTCATTTGCCCTCTCTCTCTCTCTCTCTATAGGGTTTGAATATTCCTTGTGCACAACAGAAATCATGCTATAGTCTGATGGGTCTTGCCTTTAACTCTTAATAACTCATCCTGGTATATAATCAAATCATATTATACTTCCTGTATTTCAGCATAATTGTGGAATCTTTTGTATGCATATTTATGCTTCTATATTCTGTGCAGTGATGGGTTCATCAGCGCATCCCCTATCAAGTATGTATATTAATGGTTCAGTCAAAGCAGATGGAGGAAGTTTTGAACAAACAACCTTAAGTGAAGTCCATGGTTTTACTAATGGTTCAAATGGAGGCCCTGGGGGTGGTTCTGGTGGAACTATTCTTTTGTTTTCGCGTATGCTTGCTCTTGGCGAGTCCGCTGTTCTTTCAAGTGTTGGGGGATACGGTGGTCCCAAAGGGGCTGGTGGAGGAGGTGGTGGAAGGATTCATTTTCACTGGTCAGACATTCCCACTGGTGATGTTTATCAGCCCATAGCTGATGTGAGAGGAAGCATTGATACAGGGTTAGTTTCTTAATTTTACTTAATTCAAATAACAATTTTTAAAATATCACATGCCATATGGTTATGGTTTACAAGGTCGCTCGTGATATACCGTTCACTTTGTCCGAGGAAACATTATTTGTCAAGGGCTTGCAAGTTCAGTCGTAGATGATCAACTCTTTATTTACTGGTCCTTTATATCTGCTTTAAACAAGTTCAGGCCTCTAGGGTTTAGTGCATTAGACATTAGTTACTGTTAAATTACTTTATCCTGTAATATTACCATTTCATACGTTTTGTTTGTTTTCCATCTCTTTTTATTGAATGAGCCTGTTAGGAAGAAAAAAAAACTAGCAGCAATGAAATTTGAAAGTCAATGCGAGGAAAGAGGACCAACTAAAACCACTGGAAACTTTGGATATGAAAAGATTCTTAACTATTCACTAATATCAGGGTCTGCCATTTGTCATACCCTAGATGAGAGGTAAAACTTTGAGGAAAACGTTGGAAACTGTGTATGCATTTTTATTTTATTTTGTGAAGTAGGTAGAACATTAGGGATGGAGTATAGGATAAGTGGAGGTAAGCTATGCATATCAGAAGCATTCATTTGAAGTGATTTACTTATGATATCATTATATGTACAAATTTTGAAAATAAAGGTATGAAGATAGTCCAGAATTTCATCTGATAGCTGGTTTATCTGTAATTTTTAAGGTGGTGCTTCTAGGTCTCACTCCTAGTGGTAGGAAATCGATCGAAACTGCTGTGTATTTATTATTTATTTATTTTTGTTTAACTCTATAACCATTAATGAAAATGGTTAATCCTTCTACCTCCACAGTACTGGTCAAGTGAAAAATGTAAAGTTGTTTTTTTGGTTAGTCAATGTATTTGTTTGAGACTTTAATTTGTCTATAAGTAATTAAGTATTACATTCACATTGGTTTTGTGCCTACCACATCCAGTCCTTCGGAATTGGTATCCATAGTGCTCTAGTCATATCTTAAAGAGGGTTCACGAATATTCTTCTTATTTTACTACTAATTGAAGTGTATTCCTGTACTAGTATTTGTGGTGATGAAATTCCAGTAGTAACAGAATGATTTTGATTGTTGTTATTGTAGTGGTGGCTTTGGTAGAGATCAAGGTGGAGCAGGAGGAAATGGGACAGTGACTGGGAAAGCTTGCCCGAAAGGTCTCTATGGTATATATTGTCAGGTAGATCTACTGCGACTTCAGGGCACAGTTCCATATCTTCTATTCCTCTATTTGCTTAACTGTTCTCTTTTCCATATTGGTTGATGTGTTTTTATTTTTATTTTTTATCATGTAGCCTGATATTTTGATTCTTCAATATCTGGCATTCTATTGTTCTTAAACCTTTTCAGCTTTCTTTCTCACAAACTACTTCTTAGCTAAAATTTTGTTAATGGTTTAGCGATTGCATTTCTTCAGGAATGTCCACCTGGCACTTATAAGAATGTCACTGGTTCTGATAAATCTCTTTGTCAACGTTGTCCTGCTGATGAGCTTCCCCGTCGTGCCATTTATGTTACTGTCAGAGGTAGGTTATAATTTAGCTATAATTGGCCCTGGTACCTGTATATTAAAAAGGATTATATATGTTTCACATTTACTCCTGTTTGGAGGTGTACGTCTGTCACTATTGCATGCTTCATATCTTTCTTAATTCATGCTCTTAAGAATATAACAAAGATGTTCATAAAATCTTTAAATCGTCTTTCTTAACAGGCGGTATTGCTGAGACTCCATGTCCATACAAATGTGTTTCAGACAGATTTCACATGCCACATTGTTACACAGCTCTTGAAGAGTTGATTTACACATTTGGCGGCCCTTGGTTATTTGGTCTTGTTCTGGTGGGTCTCCTCATCCTGTTAGCACTGGTGCTTAGTGTTGCTCGAATGAAGTTTGTTGGGGTCGATGAGTTACCGGGCCCTGGTCCTACTCACCATGGCTCCCAAATAGATCACTCCTTTCCTTTCTTGGAGTCCCTAAATGAGGTTTTACTCCCCTCCCAAAACAAAAGAAAATCCTCTTGATGCTGTGTTGATCTTTTCTCTATTTGCTTGTGTGTGAGGTTGATAAGATGCTTTTCATTTGTAAGGTTATGGAAACAAACAGAGCCGAGGAGTCCCAAAGTCATGTGCATAGGATGTATTTTATGGGTCCTAATACTTTCAGTGATCCTTGGCATCTTCCACACACACCTCCAGAGCAAATTAAAGAGATCGTGTATGTCTAATCTCACTCTTCCTCTCAGACTCTTTGTTCTTTTAATATTCGGTTGAACTGCCTTTTTTAACGGTTAGAGATTCCACTTTGGCATGATAGAGCGATTCCTTAGTATTCCTCTTCTTCCCCAGTTTGGCATTAGTGTTTGGTTGAGCAGAGTTGACAAAATATCTTTTTTGTATCTCTGGGTTTAAGAAGTTAAGCTTTGAAAACATTTGTTTGTTCTTTAACAATTTATCTGATTTGGCAGATATGAAGGTGCTTTCAATACTTTTGTTGATGAGATTAATGCTATAGCTGCCTATCAATGGTGGGAGGGAGCAATGTACATTATTCTATCTATCCTTGTATATCCACTTGCTTGGTCATGGCAACAATGGCGGCGGAGAATGAAATTACAACAGATGCGTGAATTTGTTAGGTCAGAATATGACCATGCTTGCTTACGATCTTGTCGTTCTCGGGCTTTGTATGAAGGCATTAAGGTTTGTTTTTGGTTAATGTTTGATTATTGTATTGTTGGTATTGGGATATTTGTGGTACAGTTTTTTTTCTCCACAGTTAAAAATATCCCTCAATTTCTTTTTATAACTGAAAATAATAAATGGCTTTGTGTCTTGGGACTTTTAGGGGAAAACCTCTAGGGCTTTGAAATCAGGGCTAATATTTAAGAGGATTAGGTCCAGGTCTTCTAGGGGTTTGATAAGTCAAATGATAAGGGTTTAGGGTAGAAATGACTCATAGTTGAGGCAAATGTGCTGATCACGTGGCTTTTAATCTGAAGACTTTTAGGTTGGAATTGCTGTACATTATTTTCAGGGATCCAGGGTAAATGTACTGGACTATTTTAGAATATTTACATACATTTATGCTTCAGTTGATGCCCATTCCCATGTTCAGGACACATTCTATATTTCTGTTTCGATATATGCACTTATTGTAAATTCCACTCCTGATTTTCACATAAATTTGGTTTCCCAACATGCCATTTTACCTGTTATTTTACAAAGCATCGTTGCTATAAAAAATATAAATGAAATCTTCAAAAAATTGAATAAATAAAAAATTACTAGTTGTAGTTTTTTATTAGATGAGATGTCTAAATCGGTAATTGTGTTGTGTCACTTTAGGTGGCTGCAACTTCTGATTTGATGCTAGCATATATTGATTTCTTTCTTGGTGGAGATGAGAAGAGACCAGATCTTCCTCCTCGCCTCAGTCAAAGATTTCCAATTTCTTCAATTTTTGGGGGTGATGGAAGTTATATGGCTCCTTTTTCACTTCAAAGTGATAATATCCTAACAAGCCTCATGAGCCAGGTATCTCTATCTCTATCTCTATCTCTCTTGCTCTCTGCTGTACCTTGTTTTAGATTCCGGCAATTAACCATTATGTTTTGACTTGTAGGCAGTGCCTCCAACAACGTGGTATCGGTTGGTGGCTGGTCTGAATGCACATTTACGCCTAGTCTGCTTCGGACGGCTAAAAGTGACATTTCGACCTGTCCTTAGGTGGATTGAAACTCATGCCAATCCAGCATTAAGGGTCCATGGTATACGTGTTGATATTGCACGGTTCCAGGCAACATCAGATCTTTACTGCCAGTATGGAATTTTGGTGTATGCTATTGAAGAAAATGAAAGTACTGATGGAGGGATACAAATTGACCAACACCCTAGGTAATTGTTGTACGGGCTGTTTCTCAATTTTATTTGGTTGAATGTGAATACATATTTCTACACTAAAGAGTGGGAGAGTTGGAAGTCTTTTTTTGTTTGTTTTTATTTCTACTTGGTTTGACTTGATTTTATTATATGTACTTCTGCTCACAGCACAAAGGGAGGATCTAATCAATTATGGGAAGATTCAAACAAAAGTTGGGAAAGATTCACTAGGCGGAAAAGGACACATGGAGAAATTATAGATATTAACAATTTACAAAAGCTGTGTGAGAAGAAAAATATATATTCTTTTCTTTCTTTTCTGGTTCACAACACCAAACCTGTTGGTCATCAGGTATGTGTAGAGTTCAGTTACCTGCCTATTTATCTCTCTCACTGCAAATGAAATAAATACATATCTCTGAACTGGGTTTATTTGCTCAATTACAGGATCTGGTTGGTTTGGTAATCTCAATGCTACTTCTAGGAGATTTTAGCTTAGTATTGCTTACTTTACTCCAGGTGTATTCAATTTCCTTAGCATCAGTCTTTCTGGTTTTGTTTATTTTACCTCTCGGCATCCTTCTCCCATTTCCTGCTGGGATCAATGCCCTCTTCAGCCACGGACCCAGGCGATCTGCTGGACTGGCACGAGTCTATGCTTTGTGGAATATCACATCTATGGTTAATGTTGTAAGTTATCACCATCTCTATCCCTGACCGAGTTAATCTTCTTTAATCATGCATTTAAAAAACAGAGAGTAATAATTATCATCCGACTTTTGTTACCAGGTGGTTGCATTTGTATGCGGATATATCCATTATAACTATCAATTGCCAAGTAAAAGAGTTCCAAACTTGCAGCCTTGGAACATTAACTGGTAAGGCAAATTGATTGATTCAGCTCCTGAGATTGAATTAGTGATCAATCAGTGGAACTGAACTGTTGTTTTCATTATGTGGGTGCAGGGACGAGAGTGAGTGGTGGATTTTTCCAGCTGCATTGGTTGTCTGTAAGTCGTTGCAGTCCAGACTTATTAATTGGCACGTGGCAAATTTGGAGATTCAAGATCGCACGCTGTATAGTAGTGATTTCGAGCTGTTTTGGCAGTCATGATATATATGGTGATTTTCCACATTAACATGCTCTCGTTGTATATGGAGACTAAGTTATTTTCCACTTTTAACAAATTTTCTTGTTTCGGATTTGTATCTTGGAGAGGAGTTTGCTTTTATTAACCATAAAATAGGACACCCAAAAAGAAAAATGCATAGAAAAGATTGATATTTAGAGTGAGAGAGATGTGATCTTTGTCTTTTGTAACCCTTTTGAATTCTGATATGCACAGTTGCTTACTTGTAATGTACAGATTGAACTGGGAATATGTATACTTAATATTTAAAGATATTAAGGAATTTGTATGTATATTTATTTTGCGGTTGTATGATGCTCACATCATATGTGCAAGTGTATTTGTGTTCTCATTTCTGATTTAAGCCACTCTCCAGGCGACCTTTTATGAGATAAAAGAGCTCTTAGTATATGTTTGTTTCATTTTGGATACATAATTTGCAGAGCTATTGGCATATAAATAGAGACTCTCCAGCTTTAAGAACGAATCCCATGTAAATGTAGCTGCTCATGCATCTTCCTCACTCCTGAGCATCTCCCATGACACTTGATCACATAAATTAAAGTACATGATGTTTTCTGACATTTACCGAACTTTGGCCAAAGTGTGATCATTTGTTGATGGCTCCCATAACCATACTTAAGATGGAGCTTCAGAAGCATAGCCATACACGAATGTTGTCCCCTTACAACTTTTATGTTCAACCAGAAGTAGCATGCTCTCTCTGGTTTCA
>JAYMSU010001478.1:0-10386 GCA_036897765.1 Erodium chrysanthum | reverse complement strand
AGATGTGGGTCAATCGAATTAATGCTTCACTGAACTTGGAAGCGGGAAGACCAAAGAATCTTCTGGTGTGTTGTCAGTTGTGCAGCTGGTTGGATTTATTTGTTCAATGGAAATGGACATCAAGTTTAGTAAAATCTTTTCAGATATGGTGTTTGATTGGTAGGTTCTTGTTCATCCAAGGAGTGGGAAAGGAAATGGCTGTAGAACTTGGGAAAGTGTAGCTCCTATATTCTTGCGTGCCAAGGTTAAGACAAAGGTAAAATTTTAGGATATACAGTGAGACTTTGAAAAGGAAGATCTTTTCAAGTTTAGGACTATCCTGCTCGGTGACTTCTCTATTCATTTGTGTGTTCTGGTGCTACATTACATGCATATGTTCTCTTGATTCTTGGTGTCTATTTTTGGGAGAATAATATTCTGATGTCTTTGTGCAAGGAAGTCTCACGTTGCATATACAGTTCTCAGCTTAAAACCATTAGAAATATTCCCAAAATTTGATAATTCAACTTCAGTTATTAGGATGGGTTCTATGAAAGCTATATGGAATACTTTCTGTATACCATATACCCATCCGACTCTGATGCTTCAGAATGAGGGTTTATTATTTGAATGAAAGTTTGAAATTTTGTGTGTGGCCAACCTTGAAAAGTTTATTATCTTGAATTGCTATTTTCAGAATTTGATAATCAACAAAAGAGATGAAGCTCCTCTTTAATATTTTTGCCATAATCCCGAAGGCCATTGAGGTTGGATCACATTAGGAATGGCTAGAACCCAATGAATGCTAAATACTATAATATTATAAAGTGATTACTTCCATAGTCATAAAAAAACAAGATTACTCGTTTTTAGTGCAGAAGATTTATGAGCTGAAGTTTTAATGCCTCCAATCTGAAAGCGCACTTGTAAACAGTTCTCTATATCTGATAGTTCCTTCTCACTCTATTAGGTTATTGTGACAGAGAGGGCAGGACATGCATTTGATTTGATGGCATCTACTACAACCAAGGAGCTCCGGTCATATGATGGGGCTGTAGCAATTGTATGTACCACAATCTCTGTACTTCAGTTTTTTGTTCTTATGATTCTTTCAAGCCTTAGGCTGCTAGTCGCCAAAGTTATAGAATACCATAGTGTGTCTAGCTGCTTATCATTATCTTCTTTTCCATTGTGACTATGGTTTCACTATAAGTATATAGTGGGTTCTAATATATGTACTAATTTGTCTCTTCAGTGTTCTGTGCTTAATCTGTTTCCAGTATTATATCCCAATTTGCAGTTATCATTTAAATGTTGTTGAGTTGGTTCAGGGCTGTGATGGTTTCTTCAATGAAATCCTTAATGGACTTCTTTTGTCAAGGCATAAAGCCCCTTATCCACCAGCTCCTGCCGATTTTGTTCAATCGCTTTGCAATCCAAATGAAATGCATGCTGATACTTCTTGTCAGGCTGAAGATGAGTCATCTCTTCTCTCAAGTTCGGAAAATTATGATTCAGGTTAATCCAAATTATGATTTTGTTCAATTACTAGTTTGAATTTATACGCCATTGCCACGCAAGGCAGGCTCTAGATTAAATTTGTAGTTCTGAACTGTGGCTATATGATGTTGTTTTGGGTTAAAATTACAGGAAATGGGGATGGTGTTTGCAGAACAGGTCAGTTTATTTCATATCTTTGCAAATGAAGTTGCTCATAATAATATTTACCACAGTAGTAGCACCTGAGAATCGTTTTTTTATTTCTCTGTGACAACTCAGCAGATGAAGATCCTGAGTTTCCCCTCCTCAATGGACAGTTTAGACTTGGGCTCATTCCTTCAGGTTCAACTGATGCCATTGTGATTTGGTATTGAATTATACCAAGAATCTGCTGGAAACTAAATAATCTTTCTATGTAGTATTTGATCTGATAATTGTGGGTTTTTTGAATTAATGTTTTTCAGTACAACTGGAACTAGAGATCCTACAACTTCAGCATTGCACATTGTCCTGGGCAAAAGAGTTTGTCTTGATATTGCTCACATTGTAAGATGGAAGGAAACGCCGAGTTCACAGATTGAACCTTGTGTACGCTATGCAGCTTCTTTTGCTGGGTACTTCCTTATCACCAATCATAAATTACATGAGGCATTCTTGCTTAAATGTTTTAATATCAGATATAGGTTGTGTTGAAGTGTATACTACCACATCAAATAAAAATAGAATAGAAGACGTATAAATAAAGGGAAGAGTCAATCCCAACCATGCAAGGCACAGGTGTTGAAGTGTATACATATAACCCCATTTTAACATTCTACATGGTATATGAATTTGGTTGATTTGGGCTTCTGCTTGCTACTTGGCATGTGGCCCGTTTGTAGCCTCCTCCGTGGTCTCCAATCCATATGGCTTGCTGTGTAAATGTCAAACCCTACATATGAGAGTGTTAAGTAAAGAGTCCCGCGTTGAATAATAATAGAAGAAAAGAGGTAAATGGAAAGGGAAAAGTCAAGCCCTGCTATTAAAGTCGATCTTTTAGTTGTGGAGGCCAACACGATATATGTAGCTCGATTTAAATAACTACCATTTGTATTCTTGGTGGGACACATTTATTTCCGTTTGTACTATGTCCTAAAGCTTCTATCACTTCTCATATCAAGTTCACCTCTAAGGTGACACTACTATAAAGAATTAGAACACATTATGCTTTAAATTTTTGGCTTTATATATATATATTTTTAATAATTATCAAAAAGATTGAGGGAATTATACTTCATATGCTCAATATATATATTTGCTAAATCATACTGAAAATGTGCTTGCACATAATTCATTAATTCTCAAACAAAAGTTATAAAAAGTTATAGTACTAAGAAATAAAACAGAGCCAAAGCTGCTGTTTTCTTAGGGATGTTCTCGTCTGAATTTATCTGCTCAATGGTACCAGGTATGGTTTTTATGGTGATGTCATAACAGAGAGTGAAAAGTTCCGGTGGATGGGCCCCACACGTTATGACTATTCAGGAACAAAAGTGTTTTTGAAACACAGGTATTCTCATTCTCCTCAGTAGGCATATATTTTCGGGCAAAGTCTCTGATCCTGAAGAATCTAGTTTCTTGTTGCATTGCTTCTGAAGTTTACATTAATAAAATCACCGCCTTTTGCAAGAAATGCTTGCTTCAATTCTTACTAACGAAGTTTGGTATGTGCATTATGATTACTTGCACAATATTGAAGTGGAAGACTAAAAGTGATGGTGGGTAGTTACTGAATATTGAATCTATGTGTGTTTTTGAAACACAGGTCATATGATGCAGAAGTATCCTATCTAGAAGATGAATCTAAGAAGAGAAACACCGCGCATGAGCAAGGTCATCTAGGGAGTAAGTTGCAAGCCTTGTGGGCTCCAAAACCCGAGAAGCTGATCTGCCGTGTAAACTGCAGAATTTGTAATACAAGTCGTATTAATCCAGAAGAAACTAGGTGGTCGAAAACAAGAGGTCGTTTCCTTAGTGTTGGTGCTGCAGTGATTTCAAACCGAAATGAGCGAGCACCTGATGGCCTTGTGGTTGATGCACACCTTGCAGATGGGTTTCTCCATCTCATATTGATCAAAGACTGTTCTCACACCTTATATTTATGGTAACATAAATATTTGCAGCTGCCATACCTTTTTGATATTGTCAGATACACCTATGTGATTGACTTCACAACATGCAGGCATCTTACCCAACTTGCAAGGAAAGGTGGAAGTCCTTTGAACTTGGAGTTTGTGGAACATCACAAGGCATGTTCTCTTCTCTTTACAGTTATTGAATAATATGTATCTTTTCAGTTTCTTATTTGAGTGGCACGTACAGACATCGGCGTTTACATTTACTTCATTGGGCAAAGAGAGTGTATGGAATGTGGATGGTGAGCTCTTTGAAGCACACAAACTGTCAGCTCAGGTATTTAGAGGTCTTGTTACTTTATTCGCTTCCGGTCCCGAGGTTTAACCTCAACAAGAGGCCCTGTGCCTGGATGATGTATAAATCCAGACAGATTCTCAATACCCTCCCATGTATGTAGTAAATATTAGATATTAGAGCCTGTGTGTGTGTAAAACATGTAAAGCTGGTGCTGGATTGGGAGACACATACACAAGTTTAAGTTCAGTCTTCTGTATAAGACAGACATGTATATTGCTGTAATTAAGTGTAAGTTTGTTTAGGAAATTTCAGAGTAAGCTTGTTAATTAATGGATAAACTAACAGTTTATATCATCATCATCATCATCCTTGTTGAATTTTATTACTACTTATTAATGGATAAACTAACTGTTTGCATCATCATTATCCTCATTGAATTTTGTATTACTTTGTAAATTCCACATACACAAGGAGCATGCCATTACTTTGAAAAGTCGATTCCATAGTGTAAATGGAATGCTTTGGGTTGACCTGAAACAGAAGATTTTGACAAAGTCTTGTAAATTGGACAGCTATACTTGCTTTGAAAATATTGTGCCACAATTAGAGTCAATATCTGTCTCTATCATATTTATTGACTTAGATTAGCAACCACCTCCTCTAAATAGTTATGGTCCAATTTTACTTCCCTTCAATATAAATGTGAATTCAGATAAAGAAGAAAGAGCCAGGGTCCATGCTTGTTTTAAACCATACTGATATCATCATCTTTTATATTAAGATGATCAAATGTGAGTAATATATCGATTATATAATCGAATATGACTAAAAATTCAATAAACTTTTTGTTATTGCAGCATATGTACTCAAAGATTCATCCATCAAGCTCGTGATCCCTTGAAAATGTCACAAATACAAGAAGCAATCAATTCAAAGATAAAACATTTGTTTTCAGAATCAGATACAATAGCTTAAAACAAACCTTGGCTTTTATATAGGAGGCCGATATTTAAAAATAAAAAACAATTGGCCTCTGGGTCTGGTGAAGGAGGAAGAACACAAGAAATCCCTCTGAAAGCAACAGAACCAGAGTTGTTTTTTTATTAACACTGTATTATAATATCATATTGCAATTTGCAACTTGGCAGTTGTTTGACCAAAAACTAAGAAAAATACAATTTTGAGAAATGGGTAGAGCTAATTGCAAGGCAAGGTTTGTCCCTGAACTCATATGACCATTCAACTTCATTTTCACATCCATCCTAATCATTTTTTTTAATTTTATTTACTTCTCTTGCTCAACTTTATAGTTGCAGACAATGATGAGGTTTCCTTCTACGGTTGGGTTTGGTGGCAGCTTGCAGTTTATCAGATTGTGAAAACCTGGTATGCTTCTGCATAAATGTGTCCATAGCTTTCTGGGTTTTCAATTTTGTGTTTTGTTATCTGTTTTTCAGTGTTATATCTATATATATGAATCTTCAATTCCTTTCCCTTTCTGGGTCTGTAATTTTCTACTGTACCGAGGATTATTCCATAATTATTTTTCTGTGCTGAGGATCATTCCATGAATTTTGGTTTCCTGGTTCAAAATTGAGAAGCCATGTTTGGCTTTATCCAGGGTTTTGGGGAAAGGGGTGGAAATGGAAATAAAGAGACTGACGAGAATTGGTATATTCACATAAATCAAAATTTCACCTTTCTTCCTTCTTTAGTCAATTATCATCTCTTTGTTCCATGTACTTGTTATATCCATGCCACCTAGTGTTGTAGAATTCCAGCAAAGTATTCTTGGCTCTATTGCAAGGGCTAATTGTGAAGTTTATATCCGTCATCTTAGTTTACAGATAAGTTAGTTAGAGTGATGGAAGGAAGCATAGTTGGGCTGCCTTCATTGATTGTTGCTATGGCTATCAACGGAAATAGGAAAAGTAAATATGTTGTGAGTTGGGCGTTGGACAAGTTCAAATCTGAAGGAAATGTTGTCTTTAAGTTGTTACACATCCGCCCCAGGGTAGCAGCAGTCCCTACAGCATGTAAGTTCCATTTCCTTACTATTATTTGTTTGCTGAGACTGAAGTAGTGCTCAATCACTTCTTGAGATATGTTCTAACATATAGGAACTAGAGCGAGCTAGCTTAACCTTATAAACTACATAGAAAGCTTTGTTTTCATATCTTATTGCTCTCTTGCATGTATTAAGAACTCTCTTCTGTTCCTGCTGCTAACGTTAAGTAGTCGATCCAGTGGGAAGTTGGATTCCCATTTCACAGGTGAGGGATGATGTGGCAGAGGCATACAAGAAAGAGGTGGAGTGGCAGACCACTGAAATGCTTCTCCCTTACAGGAAATTGTGTGCTCAAAAAAAGGTTAGGACTTGTTGCTTATGCCAAAACCGGGGAACAGGATTGATTAACTTGGATTCTTCTTATCATATAGGTGCAAGTAGATGTTACATTGATTGAATCGGATGACATACCAAATTCCATAGCGGAGGAAATTGCAAAGAGCTCTATCAACAAGCTTGTTATAGGAGCTCCATCTCGCGGCATGTTTTCTAGGTACTTACAGTTTCAGGCTCTCTCTGCGTATTCATTGTGCTTTATTGCTTAATCCATTTATCTTATTAACAAGACACTATTTCTAGGAAACTTAAGGGACAAAGTATGTCACAAAGAATCTCTGCAATTGCCCCAAGCTCGTGTACAGTTTATGCTATTTTGAAAGGAAAAATAGTATCCATTCGCCCATCGGAGTTAGAGACTAGTGGAAGCAGCAAAGATGGTGGTAGTGAATCAAGTTGTTCTATTAACAGTTCATCAAGTGTCACTTCCGGCTCACAGACAGGTATGTGTAACTTTTAGTATCTGATCTATATTGTAAGACTCGTCCTGATTCAAGACCGCAACAAATCCAAACTGATTTAGCATTTAAGGACATGCATAATCCAAACTTTAACCTTGATGTCCTCGTAACTATATCACCCGGCTACACTTGTTGAGTTGGATGTGGAGAGATTACACTGTCCAAGTTGATTACAAAGTGGTTTTGACACATCTCCTGTATCTGGAATCACAGATGTGAGCTCAACCTCCCATTTCCGTTCACCTTCCCTACCAATGCAGCGATTTCGAGCTCTCTCTTCTATGAACCACGCCCTTCTTCATTCAAGAACAAGTTCGACTGCATCTAATCATTCAAGGTGCCAATCTCTAGATATCGATGGAGGAAGTGATGCATATAATGGACATGCATTTAGTAACAGAAGCTTGTCAATAGATACTGAATCATGCTTTTCTGAGCAAGCATCCTCAGATGATTCTTCATCTGGAAGCCAGGTATTTTTTTTTTTCAAATCCTCTTGATACAAATAAGATGTTTTGTCTAGAATAAGTCAAAGTTGGCTTTGCTGGAAATGTTTCAGAATATTTGTCAACCAAACTACTTGTAGGGCTTGGTGGCTGTACTAAATATGCATGCATCATCATTTATTTTAGTGTTTGAAGGTTACACTGACTTGTATGCACCGCTGAAGTATTATTTTCATTTGCAATCATATTCAGGCAAATATCAACTTTGAGTTAGAAAAGCTGAGGACTGAACTGAGGCATGTTCGAGGAATGTATGCTATAGCTCAAAGTGAAACAATTGATGCTTCTCGAAAGGTTTAGCAATCTTTTATATGCCTATCTTTGCTTGGCATGCTTTCTTTCCTTTTTATTATGTGTTCATTATATGCTATAGCTAAAGATTTTATCGTACTAGTCAAAGTAACTCACATCTCAATGCTTTCTGACAGCTGACCAACCTACACAGTCGCCGGGTAGAGGAAGCTGTAAAGCTGAAGGAGATAGAGTTAAGAGAAGAGAAAGCTTATGAATTGGCAAAACAAGAGAAGGAAAAGTATGAAACCTTAAAAAGAGAAGCAGAGTTTGCAATGGAATGTGCAGAAACAGAGGCTTTTGAAAGAAGAGAGGCCGAGATGCAAGCTCTGCGTGATGTCAAAGAGACAGAAAAGCTTGAACATGCTCTTGCAGGTTCCATACAACAATACCAGAAATTTTCATGGGAAGAGATTGAGGCTGCCACCTCATCATTCTCCGAGCATCTCATGATTGGGAGAGGAGCATATGGGTCCGTATACAAGTGTAGTTTACATCATACAACCGCAGCAGTCAAAGTTCTACATTCCAGGGAGGGTCGTGAATCTAAGCAATTCCAGCAGGAGGTATGAGCAATGAAACTGCTAAAAGCTAAATTGCACTGCACATTCTCACCTTTTGAATGGTGAATCATAGTTTCCTAACTGTTTTGCAGCTTGAAGTGTTGAGCAAAATTCGTCATCCACACTTGCTTCTCCTTCTCGGGGCATGTCCTGAACAAGGGTGTTTAGTATACGAGTACATGGAAAATGGTAGCCTGGAGGACCGACTGGTCCTGAAAAGCAACACACTTGCCATCCCATGGTTCAAAAGGTTCCAAATTGCATGGGAGGTAGCATCTGCTCTAGCCTTTCTGCACAACACAAAGCCAAAACAAATCATTCATCGTGATTTGAAACCAGCAAACATCTTGCTCGATCATAACTTTGTGAGCAAGATCGGTGATGTTGGCCTCTCTACCATGGACCCCTTTGCATCCACCGCATCTGGGCCCGTGGGAACGTTATGTTACATAGATCCTGAGTACCAGAGGACAGGCTTGATCTCTCCAAAATCAGATGTTTATGCGTTTGGGATGGTGATTTTGCAGTTGCTTACTGGAAAGCCAGCAATTGCTCTGGCTCATAAGGTGGAGGTCGCTATACAAGATGATAGTTTGATAGAGATACTGGACCCGGAAGCTGGGGAATGGCCAGTTAAAGAAAGTAAGGAGCTTGCTGTCCTTGGACTAAGATGTGCGGAGATTCTGCGGAAAGATAGGCCTGATTTGGAAGACATGGTACTTCCTGCATTGGAGAAACTAAGAGAAGTAGCTGATAGAGCTGCATGTTCATCTTCCAGCGTTTCCATGCCTCCCAGCCACTTCATCTGCCCAATACTTAAGGTCAAATTGGAACTTGTTAAAAATAATAATACTTGTGTTTCTTCAGTTTTGTTATGTGTTGTGACATGGTGTCATTTGATGATATTGCAGGAGGTGATGGATGATCCATGTGTGGCCGCGGATGGGTACACTTACGACTGCAAAGCTATTGAGAAATGGCTAGAGGAAAACGATAAATCCCCCGTGACGAACTTGCCTTTACCAGATAAGAATCTGATACCAAATTATACTCTGCTTTCTGCGATTATGGAGTGGAAGTCCAAAACACAGTAGCAAGACCAAGCATGTTGATACATTTTTTTTGTTTTACAATATTTGTGTATTGTCGCCAGTGTGTGAGTGAGAAAGAGATATGTAGGGAGGGAGAAGAGGATTAGTAGGAAGTGTAAATAATTAGGTCAGTTTTCCATTTTCAGTTGTCTGTAATGTTTTCTGCAGTCTAACAAGCTAACGTGGTGTTTGGATTAAAATCTTACAGTTGGGCGCGTATATCATAAGGTTTGATATAAATTAAAGTTACCAATTAATTGCTGTATTATAATTTTCATGGAGTTAAATGTGTAGATAGCAAATATATATTATTATTTGTCGAGGGGTCAAATACAAAATTTGTAGTTTTATCTAAAATGATCTCATTCTGTCTCAATAATCAAGCTGGAGAGTGCCTATTTTGTTGGAAGACCATAACAATTGTTGTGTAGCTTCATCAACCGATCGTCAATAGTATCAAGTAAGTATGCTTCCGCCAATGAAGTAGTTATCTATTTCTTTTGATTCAATAGACGTTTTGTTCAGATATGAGTACGTTTTGATTTGATAATTGGATTGATTTCTAAATCCTACAAGTGATGCCAAACCATAACTATTGGATTAATTGTGAAACTTGATGTATTGATTCATGACACATGGATGGATGATTATCGCATTTTTTTTGTATGACCATTCGATCTGCGTTAACTGTATGAATACACCCTGGTGTTTCTAAGTTGAGGTAGGAATGAAGCATCTTCTATTATCAGGAGAAATTTGGAATACCATAGTAATATATTTTGCTACCTCAACTTGGTTAATATATGTATGAATAAATGATTGAAACTAAATTCCAACTCATTCTTCTGTTATTATTAACAGGAAGGGGCACATGATACTATTATAGATGGTCTCTCGGATGATGTTGTGCAGATCAGCATAACATGACAAGAGAGGAGCAGGTAGTGTTGTTTACTTTTGCTGCCAATCATATATCCCTCGTGCAAATAAAACATAATTGAATGTGCCTTTGGTCTTCCAGTTTTATTCAATTAATAGGCTTCTGCTTTCATGGTATCTGAGAAAATAGGCTTTATTTTTGTGTGATAATGAACAGTGATGGGGGAGCAGGCACTCAAGCTTGGTTTGCAAGTAATCTGCTAAAGTTAGGGGATATCAGGTACTTGAAATATTCTTCTT
>JAYMSU010001477.1:0-10387 GCA_036897765.1 Erodium chrysanthum | reverse complement strand
ACCCGGGACCCGAAACTCAATCCGGACCTTCCCGCTGTACATGCTCTAAGATCATTTTTATAAGGATCTTGGTCTTTCTTTGACTATCACTTAGAACAGGTCAAAAAAATAATAATTAAAAAACAGTCTTCACACAAAAACAAAAGAGAGAGCCAAACCAAAGAGGAGTTCACAGAAACCCAAAATGCACCCATCTTCATCCCCCATTCCTCTCCCTTTCTTCTTCTGCGGCATCTGATTCTTTCCGACGGCCCACTACGTTCGATCCGGCGATCTCTCTAGTTGACACACACAATTTTCTGATTCCACAGCTATAGGTATGTAAATCTGATTCCCTTTATCTTCGAGCGTTAGCATGAGTTCTGCACTTCCTTTTCTTTCTTCAAAATTTGTTCGTATTTTTTTTTTGTGTATGTGACGATCTGGGTGTTCTGATTTTGAATCTCCTGCTCGTTCCGTTTTAGCTGTTTTTTTTTAATTTGTGGTGGATTTTGCTGTCATGATTTTGGGTATCTGTTATTTATATATATTTTGCTTGGATTGCATTTTATGGGAAAAATCTCGACTTTGTCATCTGAATTTGATGGGTTTCATAGTTGGATAGTTTGCTTATTTCCCCAAAACTCCAATGTCGTGTTCATGTTGCATTTATGCAGATTTTTTGTTTTTGTTTTAAGCAAAAATTTCCTTCATTTGAGCTTTTTTGATTGTGTTGCATATAGTTTAATGAAAGCTCTATAGTTTGCCCCCTTCAGAATATGTGTTGTGATTGCTATTAAGGATTCGTATGTTTTATATTGTTTATGAACAATCATTCCTAATATACTTTATATGTTGCACATTTCTTAAATTTCTTCTTCATTATTACATGTAGTATACAACAGCTTGTTAGATAATATAGTAAATGGTTTTGAGCAGGTACATGATTGGTTTTGTGAAGCTACTGACTTGAGTTGGAGGAACATTTATCTTCGTAACCAATGGCTTCAGTAGGCTTTGCACCTACTAGTGCGAGAGAATCTAGTGGCCACACTGTTGGTGTTGATAGGCTACCTGAGGAGATGAATGCCATGAGAATTAGGGAGGACAAAGTAAGTATGAAGCATAAACTAATTTAGAGCTCTACCATTCCACGGTCACCACCCATTAAGTAAACTGGTTCATTTTTATTTCCCGGCGTAGATAGTTGAATTTTTATTTGTTTAGGAAATGGAAGCTGCAGTAGTTGATGGAAATAGCACTGAAGCAGGTCATATAATAGTTACAACCATTGGTGGTAGAAACGGCCAGCCAAAACAGGTATTTTTGTTTCTCTCTATAGATTTTATTTTAGACTTATGTACAATCACACAATTGTTATGAATGGTTTTTAATAATTTAATTGCTCTGCTTGTCTGTTCCTCTAACGTGATACCTTTTTAATACAATTCTAGACTATAAGCTACATGGCTGAGCGGGTTGTTGGACAAGGATCATTTGGAGTTGTTTTTCAGGTTCGGAATACGTATTGATTATCTTGCTATGTCCTTGAGCCCACAATTTGCTGATTTGTCATTGTGATTTTCAATGATGATTAGTAATGTTGATCTTCTTTGTTTATCCAGGCAAAGTGCTTGGAGACAGGTGAAACTGTAGCCATAAAAAAGGTTCTCCAAGACAAAAGATACAAGAACCGCGAGCTGCAAACTATGCGTCTTCTTGACCACCCAAATGTTGTCTCTCTAAAACATTGCTTCTTTTCAACCACTGAAAAGGATGAACTTTATTTGAATCTAGTTCTTGAGTACGTCCCTGAGACTGTTCATCGTGTGATTAAACACTACAGCAAGTTGAACCAAAGAATGCCCTTGATATATGTGAAACTGTATACGTATCAGGTAAAAAGTCAGATGTCAATATTTGGTATCCATGCATAATCTTCTATATGTAGTGAGGCTCATATAGTATCTCAAGGGTTATAGTTTGTTTGTTGCCATCTTTCTCTTTTAGTCACGCCACACATCACTCTCTTACCACCATTATGCTTTTGTAAGAATGTTAATCTTCAGTTTATGTTGCTGTCTGTGATTAATACCTTTTTTTGCTTTCACTTTGACAGATCTTTAGGGCTTTGTCCTACATTCATTGCAGTATTGGCGTGTGTCACCGGGACATCAAGCCTCAAAATCTTTTGGTATGATCAAACCATAGCTGTTGATATGATCTCTTGTTCCCGTGGAAGTAGCCTGGTTAAAATTTTACTTATTTACACCTTTATATTTATGCAGGTGAATCCGCACACCCATCAAGTTAAATTATGTGATTTTGGAAGCGCAAAAGTTTTGGTACATTTTTCTTGTGATGCTTTTTTTACCTTCCATCCTTGTGGTATTTTAATTTATTGGCATATTTCTTATCTGGTGGTTTTGGATTGTGGGACTAACTGGTTAATTTAATTTATCTTCACCAATGTCTTAACAGGTAAAAGGGGAACCAAATATATCATATATCTGCTCTAGATACTATAGAGCACCCGAGCTTATTTTTGGGGCAACAGAGTATACCATAGCCATTGATGTCTGGTCTGCTGGCTGTGTTCTTGCAGAGCTCCTTCTTGGACAGGTACATGGCATACTTGACTTCACATTTGTATTCCTCACTCATGTACCGAGGTTTAACATATATCTTTAATTAATGGCAGCCATTATTTCCCGGTGAAAGTGCAGTGGATCAGCTTGTTGAGATTATTAAGGTACCTGTGATTACTCGATTGTTAAATTAAACTAAGCCCCATCTAGTGAATGTATTTTCCATTTCTTCCCTTATGTTATATGCTGATCTGAAGGTATTGGGCACTCCAACAAGGGAGGAGATAAAATGCATGAACCCTAACTATACAGAATACAAATTCCCTCAAATCAAGGCTCACCCGTGGCACAAGGTGATTTGTTCCCTCAAATAAAGAACAGTTTTGTTTGTGATTTGTTCTTCATCATTTTATGAACTCAACTATATTATGATCTTTGTATGTTTCGCTAGATTTTTCACAAGCGGATGCCTCCAGAAGCTGTTGATTTAGTTTCAAGACTTCTACAGTATTCTCCAAATCTCCGGTGCTCAGCTGTGAGTATATATATGTATACTTGTTTTAGATAAGTCACTTTTGTACCAAGATTTGGACTCACTTGCTTATGTAGAAACAAGGAGCACCAAACTTATGGTTCTTATGTACCCATAAGATTGCTTACACCAGGGTTCGAACTCTGGTCCTCCATTGCATTGGAGGGAGTTCTTAACCATTGAGCCAACTTGAGTTAGTAGTTGTGAGTATATTCGATCTCCACTTTTTGCTGATCCTAATTACAAGGTTTTGACGCGTTGTTTATTTGTATTATTGTAGTTAGATGCGTTGATTCATCCATTCTTCGACGAGTTACGCGACCCAAACTGCCGCCTACCAAATGGACGCTTCCTTCCACCTATATTCAATTTTAAGGCTCATGGTAACAATTGGTTTAAAACCCGATTCTTGTATTAATCCGGTGTCATTCGTGTTCTGACCAATTGTTTTGTTGGGTGCTATTGTTAATAGAATTGAAAGGAGTGGGAGCTGAGATATTGATCAAATTGATCCCGGAGCATGCGAGAAAGCAGTGTCCGTTTCTAGGGCTGTGATACTGATACTTTTTTCTGATCTTTCGTATTTAATGTAATTTTCTTATGCATTATTATGTTTGTAGAAGCATATTTAGAGATATTTACACAAACATTGATAATGTACTATAGAGTTGAATGTATGCAAAATTGTTGCTTGATGCCTGATGTGAAGGAGGCAACAGGATGAACGTTAAAAATGGTCAATTTCTAATCCCAATTAAATTGGGTAAGTTGGGGTTTGTGAGCCAATTTGTCAAAAACGACTTTGTTACCAAGTACAATAGATTAGTTCATATCTTTAAAAAATGTTAATGTAGTATCTTATGGAGTTATAAAATAGGGGTAACTAGTTTAATACACGGTTGATCACTAATTATCAATAAGCAAAACTCTTATTACTCTGGAAGATCGCAGATCTAATAGCTTCCTTCCTCTTCAATCCCTTACTCGATCTCCTCTTTGGACCTCCGTTGCCATACATGCCTTTCATGGTACGCTGCGCTTGGCGGCATTGGATAACGTCTTCATCTAGGGTTTTGTTCTCCTTCTTTAAAGTGGATTATGTTGAAAAGTTTTTTTTTCTTCTTCTACTACTTTTTTTAGGGTTAATTGCGGATGATTACGATGATAAATGTCTAACATATATATGACTACGTATATAAATTAAAACAACAGATGAATGCGTAAATAGATAAAAACGTCTCACAAGAATCCAAAATGACATTTTTGCCCCTTCAAAATAAAAAAATACATTCAAATTAAAATGAAAATTTCAAAATATAAAAAAAGGAAAAACAATTTGCCTAACCCGTCTTATCTAACTATTTGTATGTGGAATGTTATATATAAGTGATTTATGATGTCGGAGCTCGGTACCATATTCGCCCAAGCCAGTTGTATGCAGGCGAAGTAATCTCATATCATGGTCATGTGGCCTTGAAGAGTTGTGCCAGAGCCTCCCTCAAGCCATATCTGTATACTCCTCCGAGGATGACTTTAACTGTAGTCCGGCGCCTCCACGTCGATAAACAGAAAAAGAGAAATTGATGGATCTCTCTTCTACATAGTTCATTTGTTTTAACTTTTGGAAATTTGGGGGGTAAAACTGTCAATTTGTACTTTTGTGATCCGTGTTTGTCTACTTATGTAGTCATCCGTCATTTAAATCTACATACGTAGTCATGCGTATGTTAAACATTCATCATTGTAGTCATCCGCAATTAACCCTATTATATAATTAAATTATCTTCGAGAGGACATCCTAACAATACAAACATTATGGTAATTAAGATTAAAAGATTAATATGTTTTTCTTAATACAAGATTAATACTTCTTTTTTAAAGCAAGATTAAGGCGATCGGTTGGATACTCTCCTTCGATTTCGTTCCCAATGAATAAGGGGGAGCAAACAAGACTGGTCACTTGATGACGGTAGGGACGATTCGACTGAGAACCTCATGTACATAATTAATAGGGCTCATGTTTGACTGGCCCGCATCTTAGAAGAGGAATTCTTTCTTCTTTTTTTGATGAAAACATATTCCACTAGCACAGAGGCGGATTACATAAGAGCCTTATCCCGAATAACCAAACGGTCAATCGAATTAGGTACATTCTCATCCCATACAAAATTATCCCTAACTTCTAAACAAAAACTAGAAGTTGCATGAGCGATCTCATTCGCTAATTAGCAGATAAATTCTTAGGACTCATGTTTGTTATGTATTAAAAAAAAGATTAATATACTTTATATCATAACTCAATGTTATAAATTGACACAAAATTAATTTTAAGCCACTATGATAATGATTTTTTATTTTTAAAAAAGTAAAATTTGTAATGGAATTACAAATGAATAATTAGGACGTATAAAATATTGAGAAATAGTTGAAAATTTGAATCTTTGTTGACTCCGTCACGAGCCGTTATAACGGGAGAGAAGAGCAAAACCCTGACTCCGTCCACCGCCGTTACGTATCCCCGCCATATATTCATGGAAAAAACGACTGGGTTGGTTGCTAAATCCGCCATAGCTCCAAGTGTCCCCCAAAATCCAACTGGGCATCGAACCTCTCGTCCTTGTCTGTGACATAGATCCCATCCGCTCTATCGAATCGACGAATCAATTTCGCAGAGCGGAGCTATTGGTATATAATATTGATTTCTGCGAAGACGGAGCTCTCCACTAATGTCCAGGAGGGATCGGGTATCGCAGGGAATATCTTTGGGTGTTGGATTGTATATTCTCGGAGTCACCGAGACGACGATCTTTTCGTCAATAATCAAATCTCCGATTTGTCGCTTCCTCTTTGTCTCCGAGGAGAATCTAACCTGTTTAAATTCGAGCTCCACCATGAGCTCAGCAGTTCCGCTTCGTGGAACATCGGCTTCTCTCACCCTTTTCTCCATTTCTTTTTTGCCATTTGGCGCTAAACACGCGACCCATTTGCCCTTGAGGTCAGTCTCTTTTGCTCTTCATATAAAAATGTGGACTTTTTTTTTACTACTTGTGAATTGTGATTGACTGGGTGTGGTATCTGGTTGTGGAAATAAAGAAAGAAAGAGCTGGGTTGGTGTGTTTTTGCCTGTTTTGTTGGGTGGTAATTTATGCCCTCTCTGTGTTTGATGTATTGTCTCAAAGAACTGAGGAAGTTACTTTTTTCTTCCTTCAATGGTGAGAACTTGTAGTTTTTCTTTTACTGGTTGTGGGGGCATGATGCAGAGAGAAAGAGAGCGGTTTTGTGTTTGTGTTGTTGGGTGTAAGTGTGTGTCTTCTATGTGCTTGAACTGTCATAGAAAACAATGGTGTCTAGAGAACAAAGTGGGAGGATTATGGTACTTTATCACGACGAGTGCTTGAGTGGTGGCTTAGCTGAATTGTCTATACATGCACGGTGTTGTATGTCATTGTTAACTTACTCTGATCGTGGCGTTACAGGGAAGGGGACATACAGTGCATCAGATTGGTTCTTGCTGCAGTTCTCTGCATTGTTTTCATCTCTGAGGTAACCTTCTTGCAAGCCCTTCTTTAGTCAGATGTTTCTTCTTGTACTGGCGGTGTCTTGTTGGCACAATGAAAGTTTGATGACTTAGTTTCTCTAGCGGGTAGGTTGTTTCTTGAGATCTTTGTTATGTGTTCATTAAATTGGAGTTCCTCTGAATTAATTAGGCCAGTCGTATGCACATAATTGCCCATGCCTGATACTGGTGACAGTAATTGATGGATAACGTTTGATTCGCCTCTACTCTTCTGTTCGTTTTTAACACTCAAAATGTGTGGTCGGGGAAGAAATATGAGAGGTCTTAATCACGAGTCCATTTCTTAAGGTGAAGTTATTTGACTTCAATGAAACATGGCTTCTTGAACTAGATGATGTCTAGTACTTTCAGTAGTTAGTAAAGCGGGATTTCAATTTATCCACGGGATTTGTTGTATAACATGCTATTTTTTCTTGTGAATTTTGTTGATATTGCTTATAAGGTTTACCCTTCTTTTCGTAAAGCTTTCAGTCACAAAAAAAACTTTTGAAAACAATAGAACAGCCTATCATAAATTATATGGAACTTAGGTACAAATGTTAGAGCTTTTATGCCCTGATGTCATTTTTCCATTCATTTACCATTTTGTTGGGGAGGGACATTTCATTTTTACAAACCAATTTAAAAGTGGTAAAGACAGTATCCATTTTAAATTTTGTTTTTATTTTCACTTTTCGTAGGAGTTAGAGATAAAAGGGTAGAAATTAAGCCTCATTCTCTTAATTGGTAGTTGATCCCTTATATTTCTTCTATGTTCTAAGCAGACTTTCCCAGTTGGAGGCCTGAACTACGATAAAGATGAACCGAGGAAACCCAATAGAAGATCAGTTCTCCAAGCTACATCCATGCTTGCCTGTGAACACGAGAATCGGAATAGTTGGCGCAGGTCCAAGTGGCTTGTCAACTGCTTATGCACTTGTCAAGCTTGGTTACACTAATGTTACTGTATTAGAGAAGTATCACACAGTAGGCGGTATGTGTGAATCAGTTGAAATAGAAGGTAAAAGCAAACAATAGTGCCATACTCTAAGCTAGGTTTGCTGAGTCACGTGTTCCTAACAGTACCTACTAATTCTTTCAGGGAGGATATATGATCTGGGAGGTCAAGTCCTTGCTGCAAATAGTGCTCCAACCATCTTCCACTTGGCAAAGGAGACTGGGTCTGAACTAGAAGAAATGGACTCACACAAGCTTGCCCTTATTGACAGTTCTACAGGAAAGTATCAGGACATTAAAGTTGCAGATGACTATGTATCTGTAATGACACTAACCTTAGAACTCCAGGTCAGTTTCTATTCATAGACCCTTATTCATGCTTGACACTACTGTTTTGGCACTTAGCTTAACTTTGTCTTCACAAATTTCCAGGACAAGGCAAAGAGTTCAGGTCGAGTGGGGGTCCACGCTGTGAGTGAATATGCTGCAGATTTAACTCCCACTTATCTTGAGGGTCATGGAGTCAAGAGTGTTCCGAAATCAGTGGCTTATGGATATACTGCTTCTGGATATGGTTTTGTTCAAGATATGCCTTATGCTTACATTCATGAGTTCACTCGGACTTCAATGGCTGGAAAGATAAGACGTTTTAAGGGTGGATATACAAGTTTATGGCAGAAAATCAGTGAATTGCTTCCTATCGAGGTCCACTGCAATACTGAAGTATTAGAAGTCAGGCGTGATTCTGATAGTGTTAGTATTGACATTAGAAACTGCAATGGAGAAGTCAAAGTTATGGAGTTTGATAAAATATTCATCTCTAGTACCTTTGCCTTTAAAGATGGAAAAACTTACAGATCACCGCTATTGGAATCAACAGGTTTGCTGATTTGGATTGTCATAATTAGCATCTTTCTATTCTCTGATAACTTGTTTGGCAATTTTGCAACATGAATTGAAGTTCTTATCACTAGTTTGAATGTTTATGATCATGACAAAGGAGAGGATATGGACGGGTTTTTTTGTATGTTAAAATGAAGTAATTTATTATAACATAAGGCATGAATTATCCACTTTCCACTGCTTTCCTTCCTGATTCGGGAATATGAATTGAAGAATTTTAAATTATTACCTTTCCCAATCTTTACTTTACATCCTGTTTTCTTTCATTTACCTGAACCCAAGAAAGTTGTTATTATTTGCACTCTGGAGTGATCTAAGTAGGTATTCTCGCTGCAGGTCCTCAGGCCACTGTAATGGATATGGGAGAGCTAGAAAAGAAGCTGTTTGCAAAAGTACAGACAATTGACTATTACACCACGGTTTTAAAGATCAAAGGATTCGAACACATACCACTTGGCTTCTATTACTTTGGGGAATATATGGAGGATCCTGAAACAATTGGGTATCCGGTTGCAATGCAGAAATTCTTTGCTGACACTGATATTTACTTGTTCTGGTCATACGGAAACTCTGCCAATATAATGGGACCATCTGTCACTGAGATGGCAATAAAGACTGTTGAATCTATGGGTGGTGAAATTGAGAAGGTGATCCTGCAACGAAGGTTTAAATACTTTCCTCATGTTGGAAGCCAAGGTATGTCAATCATTTTCTTCGGTTCTATTTCACCTTCCAATGGAGGGATGATGATTTATAATAATACTTGCATGCAGATATGAAGGATGGATTTTATGATGAACTGGAATTGGAACTTCAAGGTCTAAGGAACACTTACTATGTTGGTGGGCTTATGGCATTTGAGCTTACTGAAAGAAATTCAACTTATGCTATGGCTCTTGTCCAGAAGCATTTTGCAGACAGCAATTCTTCTCCGACATTTCCATATGTCAAGGTAATATTATTAAAAAAATAGTATTCAAACTTGATATTTTGGATAGAACACTGAACATGTGGACTCATGGATCCTTCGTTTTCAGAGTTTGTTTCCATTGCAATCGGATTACTGGAAAAGAAAGCGCAACAAGTTAAGTGAATTCCCCGGTGTGGAGTTTCCTAATCTTTCTTGCCTTGATGGCTATGTGAAGCACTGGGGAACTCATAAGCTCACTCAAAACAAAACAATCTACACTTGGATTAATGAAGAGGAGGCAGTAGTGTGCCAGAGGACATATAAAGAACTCAATGATAATGCCTCTTGCATTGCTCACAAACTCTTGACAAGCCAGAAACCAGCTATCAAGCTTGGTGACAGGGTTCTATTGGTCTATGTTCCCGGTATGGACTTTGTTGATGCTTTCTTTGGGTGCTTGAGGGCAAGAGTCTTGCCAGTCCCAGTTCTTCCTCCGGATCCAATGCAAAGGGGTGGACAAGCACTTTTGAAGATTGAAAACATTGCTAAATCATGTAATGCAGTGGCAATCCTCTCAACTGTTGGTTATCACACAGCTGTTCGTGCGGGTTCTGTGAAGAATTTAATTTCTTTGGCAGGAAAAGATGAGAAGAACCAAGGTAGCTGGCCTAAGCTTCCATGGCTGCATACGGATTCCTGGATCAAGAACTCCAAGAGCTTGCTTGCAGAAGAAGTAGCATCACCAGAACCCGAGCCATCTGATCTATGTTTTCTACAGTTCACCTCAGGGTCCACTGGTGATGCTAAAGGAGTGATGATAACTCATGGTGGACTCATTCATAATGTGAAGTTGATGAGGAGAGTTTACAAGAGCACCTCAAATACAGTACTTGTAAGCTGGCTTCCTCAGTACCATGACATGGGGCTGATTGGAGGACTCTTTACAGCTCTGGTTAGTGGCG
>JAYMSU010001476.1:0-10389 GCA_036897765.1 Erodium chrysanthum | reverse complement strand
CCTCAAATCCAACCCCCCAGGATTTGAATCCAAATGAATCTCAAGTGTTCGAGAAATTGCTTCCTGGTTCGATCAATCCAAGTGCGCACGAGCCCCCGCTGTTGCCAAAACCATATGCTCCTGATTCCAGAATTTACACTACCCTGATGAAAGGCTATATGAATGAAGGTCGAGTCAATGATACCGCTCGAATGCTTGAGGCAATGAGGCACCAGAGCGACGCTGCAGGTCAACCTGACCATGTCTCGTACACTACCGTTGTCTCTGCACTTGTGAAGGCTGGCTCAATGGACCGAGCCCGCCAAGTTCTTGCTGAGATGACAAGGATTGGTGTGCCTGCGAATCGGGTTACCTATAACATTCTCATGAAGGGCTATTGCCAGCAGCTACAGATAGAGGAGGCAAAAGGTCTGCTTAGGGAGATGACTGAAGTTGCAGGAATAGAACCTGATGTTGTCTCCTATAACATTATGATTGATGGGTGCATTTTGGTTGATGACAGCGCTGGAGCTCTTTCCTTCTTCAGTGAGATGCGAACCAGAGGGATTGTTCCCACCAAGGTGAGTTACACCACTTTGATGAAAGCTTTTGCGCTCTCGGGTCAACCGAAGCTGGCTAATAGGGTTTTTGATGAGATGGTGAATGACCCGCGAGTGAAAGTCGATGTTGTTGCGTGGAATATGTTGGTTGAAGGGTATTCCAGGCTAGGTTTGGTAGAAGAAGCGAAAAGGGTAATTGAGAAAATGAAAGAGAGCGGGTTTTACCCCAATGCGGCTACTTATGGAAGTCTTGCCAATGGGATTGGATTGGCAAGAAAACCAGGTGAGGCACTTCTGTTGTGGACAGAAATAAAGGAAAGAATGGAAAAGCCGAGCTCTGCTGCTCCCCCATTTAAGCCTGATGAAGGGCTCTTGGATGCACTGGCTGATATTTGTGTGAGAGCTGCTTTCTTTAAGAAGGCTTTAGAGATTGTGGTTTGTATGGAGGAAAATGGCATTCCACCAAACAAGACCAAGTATACGAGAATCTATATAGAGATGCACTCAAGGATGTTTACTAGCAAGCATGCCTCACAGGCCAGACAAGACAAGAGGAAAGAGAGAAAGAGAGCAGCCGAGGCTTTCAAGTTTTGGCTGGGTTTGCCCAATTCTTATTATGGGAGCGAATGGCGTTTAGAACCACTTATTGACGATGAAGCCGATGACTTGTGAGTCACTCAACTTTTTTTTGCTGATTACTCTATATACCATAAAAGAACATGAAGAAGATGATCCACACAGTGTTATGTATCTCTAGATTCAGAACCTGGATATGGTTTTGTTGTTACATATGATTTGGTCACATCACATGTAAAGGATCAAAAACTGTTACCCCAGTGTTTGTTGTAGGAGACATTCTGTAATTACAACGGTACCACATGCTTGTGTAACTGTGTCATCTTATTGCCTATTTACATAATGTCTCTCACTCTCAGATGAGTTTAGCTCCTTCACCTCGATGACTGACTTCGTGAATAAGATGATGATAGGACCTACATATCAAAAAAAATTGTTGATAAGAAGTTGCATAATATTGATGATTTTTGCTTGCCAATGTAGATATCGTGTTGTGGCTATCGTAGTTTTTTTTACCTGAAACGTCTTAGGCCCCTTCTTGAGTAGATAGCCAACACTGTTCAAGTTGTCCACGAATGTATCAATATCGGGAACTCTTAGTGATATTCTATCTGCCAAACTATATATTTCCTAAAACAGAACAATAATCATACACATATATATGCAGACAAGTTAGTTTTGGGAGGGAGGGGGTAATTGAAGCAAAGCAAGAATAGAATACATACAGAAATGGAAAAATAGTCTTTCTGCAGCAACTCGGATTGTTTATTTAGAGCACTTAAGAATCTTTTAGCTTCCTTCTGTTGGCTCATCCCTCCGCTCCGACCAAAATCCACAATACCATGCTCGTCAACATACTTGTCATACAGGGATTCTTTCATTATTTCAACCACATCCTGCACAGTAGATAAGATAATAAATGGATAGAACAACAAGCCAGGAAGAGCCTACAGTAACCTTTATAGTTCAGGTCTCAATAGAATTGAGAACAGTGTCCATAATAAAATGTTCAATGATATACAGTTATTATGTTCAATAGTTACCAAGGCATCTTGGGTTGTTATTTCTTCTCGTAAGTCTACACGAGCTCGAGCTTCTGCAAGCCTCACTAGACTCTCCAGTTGCCTTGCTGTTATTGGTGTACCATCAGCTGATGTATTATGGTCTCTCAGTTTTAAGTAAAACTTCTGTAAAATCTCTGCAGCTGCCTTTGACATTCTGTTTCAAATAACGGAACAGAATGAACATTTGTTGCATAAATTTTACTTTTTCGTGGTTCAGAATAGAATATCATATAACATCACCTGGGGAACACATATGCTCTTGCATAGGCAATATACTTGCGAAGCAACGAGCCTGGCAACGGGACAAAGTCATCATCTTTCTTTGGATCCAGTCTCAACCTTGAAACTAAAGAACCACCTTTCACACTCGTATCCACTGATGCACCACTCTGGGACTCTGCATTTTGTATGATAAAAGTCAAATGTTTTTTTATTTGGAAAAGCATAAAATGGAAATTGAAATGTTAGCCAGAAAAAGTAGATGCATCACCAACACGTAGCCTTTTCGCTGCTGGTGAACGCTCCCCACTTCCAGAATGAAGCTGCAAATTGGAACCATTTGTATCATTAAGTTTATGCATGGAACAAAAGGGTGACGGAAATTCATCTTCCCTCACTCAAAGAACAACTTCCATATCTTCAAGTGCAACTTACTTTATTCTTTTAACCTTCACCCCCCAAATTACTAAGATTCAATTGCATTCAATAATTCCAGACAAGTTGTCAGATGCTATGATAGCCAATAGTATAGTTTCTGCGCTATTGTACTGACAGTCTAACTGGTTTTATCATCCTTAAGTGCATTTAAGTGTGAAGATAAAAATTAAAAAAACTTACTTAAGGTAACGAACAAAAGCAAAAAAAGAAAGTCATGGTTATTCAATTATAAGGACCGGAAGGAGTAACTTACTGACATAATGTGCTCTGATAAGCGCTTGTCTAGAAGTTCATCTGGTTTATCAAGTAATATGAAAACCAAATCAAACCGCGAGAGGAGAGCAGCACTCATTTTCAAGTTTTCGTTCACTGTTTTCGCACGGCTGCAATATGGATTTTAGAAATTAACTATCAACCTCATATACAAGCACAATTTTCCCATAATGGTGATTAATTTTTAGATAACTGTATGAATTCAAATAAATAGAAAAAGCATAAAAACTAATGTCCTGAATGATTAATCTATCAAATGCCAAATGCTTTTGAAGTCACACTAGGATGGTAGATAACATTCGTATAACTACAGACATGATAGCACAACTAAAAAAGAGGTTAAGATTGACAAGATGAACAAGTCTTTGGCCGTGAAGGGGTATGCTTGACTAGTATGAACAAAACATTAAGTTATTAACAGATAAAATGATTTAATATTGATCCCTCGTCAGTGAAGAGAAAGCGACTAGTCAATGCATGCAATGTGATAAAACAGTGAAAAATAATTCATGAATTGTAATTTAAAAGGGATTACTTGTAATGACCACCAACAGGATTTGCTGCAGCTAATACAGATGTTTTTGCAGATAAACTTGCCAACAGTCCAGCCTTTGCAACAGATACACACTGTTGTTCCATGGCTTCCAGTAGAGACTGAAATTATATCAACATTAGTATGAAGATGTAGTCTTGATACATGGAGGTCATATAAATATATCGATTACATATAAACAAACCTGATGTTCTGCTGACATTTTATCAAACTCATCAATACAGCATAATCCACCATCCGCAAGTACCATGGCACCTGCACAGAATATTTTTGTCAAAAGCGCATAGGTGATGGATCAATCCATTTGCGAGAAAAAGTATGGCAACTTCAAGCATCGTATGGATCATATTTTGTCATTTCTATCTTTTGTGTATCAAAAGTTTATAGGTTTGAGCACTTGAGGCTTGAGATAGTTATTTTGCTCTTTGAAAAATGATAAAGTAGTGAGTCCCAAACATTTTGACTTGTCAAGATGTCCCTGAGCCCTAAAGTTCTATTTGTATATTAGTTCCTTCCAGTTGTGTAACTTATTGAATGATGATCAGCAAAGTAACACCCATCTTATAAGATGAATAAAAAATGAGAATATTATCTTCATGAGGTTAGAGCGCAATATATCAGGGCTTCCACTGCATTGATGTGTTTTAAAAGGTGAACACATCACCCATCTCAACTGCAAAATGTGCTTTCTGAAGAGTACAGCACAGTAAATATAAACAAACAATACAATATTATGCTGTTTATATACCAGAGTTTTTTTTTAATATATATTAACTTATATTCCTAATTACTCACAATACAGCTTAGTAAACTTTCATTATAAAGATGGTAAATGTTACAGTAAGACAGTTTAGCATCAAAAATTGATTACATCGGAAGAGATAGAAATACTTACCTGCCTCAAAAGCATAGCCACTTGTCATGGGATCCTTTACAACAGCCACTGTGAGGCCAGCATTGGTGGTAGCATTTCCACAGACATAAATGCCTCGTGGAGAAATGGCAGCTGCTGCTTGCAACAGTTGACTCTTGCCTAGTCCAGGATCACCTGTTGAAGTGACAGGAATGTCAAATCGATATCTACTACATAGTTTGACCATTGCAATCCAAGTTATCAAAATGAAACATTCTTATGTAAAGGGTAAGGTAGCAGTAACTCAGTTTTAGTAAAAGCAGGAGGTTTAAGCGTACCGACAACTATTACATGGATGTCTCCTCTGACAGGAACCTTACTACTATTTGTTGAATGCTTTCTAACTCCTCCAAACAGTGATAATGTAATCCCCGCTGTTAAGACAATAGGAAATCAGCATAACAGATACAATTACTTGTTGAGTACACTTTTTTATAAGCTATACCACCACCAGCAAGAATTGAACCCAAGACTTTTTGTCCTCTAAACCAAGCATTTACCACTTGGACAAGTAAGCTTTGGTTGTTGAGTATACATTTAGGCATGTGTTACATACCATGTGGGTTGACACCATCAGTACATGAGCACCAAAATCAGTTACATGAACAACTACTGATAAATTGCAATTGTGGAAGAAAACACAGCATCCTAAATAGATGTAAGTGCCATTATACTAACGAAATGTTCTGATAATTAAGTAATAAGATAACAACATGACAAAAATTATCACATATATTGTTCCTACGCCAGAATCATCACGAGAATAATGCAAATCGAAGAAATGATGCTTAAAGCATTCAAATAATTTACCTTTAACAAGCTCATGCCCATAGATAGATGGGCATATGGACTGAAGTATTTGTCTGAAGACATCTGAACCATATTCCTTAGAGAACTTCACAATAAATTCCAAATCTCTTGGAGAAAATGAGGATAAATCAACCAGTTCTGTAGCTCTAGCATTAGGACGAGAATCTTGCAAATCCTCGGGACAAGACTGGGATTTGGAATTTTTTATTGAAACTGCTTCTATGTACAGATAATAGAACCCTTGATTTTGTCCTTTTGACTTTCCTGAAACAATTAAAGGAAAACTTTGAAAATTGGTTATGATAAAAAAAGTTTACAGCGATATTACACTGCTCAACATTCCCAAAGTATTAAATGATATATATGCTCCAATTAATTCCCAAAATGAATGAGATTGTAATAAAATAGAGATGAAAGTAAACCCACAGGAAATGAAGAAAATAAATTAATGTATAAACGAAGAAGCCAACACTTAAACCGATATCAAAAAGACTTTACCTCCACCGATATCCATGTACTTGTTAATTACTCTTATAATTCCAGTAACGGTCACCACATCACCAGGGATGCATGCATCAACTAGATCTTCAGCAAGTTCACATTCCACTGTTCGAGGTACCCTACCTTCTTCATGATCTTCAGGTTTCAATAACTCCTGTAGCCTGAAAATTAAGGAAAAAGAAATCATTTCTACTCTGGATTCATTTTCCTCTGTATTGGCTTGTAGTACAAGGGGAGACAAGTTAAATAATTGGTCTTGCAGTGCTCACCTTATTTTTTGAAAATCTATTAGTTGAGCAGTTGACCGAATTGGACTAAATGTTCTGCCCTTGCACCCATGTAAAGTGCATTTTTGAGGTGGAGAAAATTTTCCATCAGGAAAGATACGGTTAATTTCAGTTTTACACTTGGTGCATTCGAAACTCATTTGGAGGACTAAGGGCCTGACAGTGCTAATTTTTACCACAGTACCACGCACGGAGACAAGCTTATCTGTCATGTAAACACATCCAACATTACCATTCCTTGGCTTTCATAAGCATTATCGCCATTACACACATTCCCTCCTTTTTTTGTTAATTGTGAAACCATAAATATAAAAGTCAACCTTACCAATATAAGCTGCTTTTAAATTCTTCAAAGCAATCAGAGATTCAGGATAGTTATGCAAACGGGTATTTATCTTCAAGACATCCCCCAAACTTTTGCTCTCCCATTTGTTCAACAGGACCTGCTTCAAAAGAAAAATGAATAAATGTCCTAGCTCACAAAGAAAGGTAGAAAAATCAAACAAAATCTACATACCATGTGAACTGCAGCACTCATGCACATAAGAGCTTCTTTAGGCTTCTTACCGTGCTCCAGGACTGCATAGAACTCCTTAACATGGCATACTTTCCGGAACTGTTGAAAGTCCAGAGGCAAAAAGAAGACACCATTGTCATCCTTTACCTGTTTATATACTTAAAACATCAATGATCATAACTAGGCCCTAAACCAAAATTGAGTAGCCAGCTTCAAATCCAACATAATTGCATTGGTGGAGTGGAGAATTAGCATTTAACACTAAAATTTCCCTACCTAACAGACATAAAAATTCTAAAGGTAACGAACAAAGCAACATTAGCTCAACCATCAAACTCCAGAAAAATAAGCTATTAAAAACTCCAAATCAATCAATCATACATTTCACAGTTGGTTTGAGTTGATAGGTAGGAGGAGGAGAAGCAAGAAAAACCTGAGAAACGAGGTCTTGACCCGGCGGTGTTTCCAGGAAGCGAATGAGTAGGGAAGTGAAGTCGACGAGAGAGGAACTTGCTCCGCCGTCGCCTTCAGGGACGTAAACGGCCAATACCTTCCGAATCAGGCCGCCATCGCCGTCACCCGACGAGCTATGCCCCATTCCCTCGCTCCATCTCTCTCCGTACATCCCCGATTTTGGCGGGAAAATGGGAGAAAGCGATGACCAAATAATTGACTCCGGTTCGTTCTAGATTTTTATATAGGGCTTACCAAAACGACGTCGTCCACACAGCGCTTGCTTTACACAACTCGAACCGAAATTACACGTATGATCCGTCCATCCCTGTCGTTGATCTCTGCCACGTGTCCGTTACAAATTCTTCAGTTTCCACGCAAATTCTGTTTCCCAGAACCAGAAGCGAAGCCCTTCTTCGGTTCGGCTCCGAAACTCTGCTCCTTTTGCCATCTCAACCTAGAAACCCTAGCTGTTCTGCGCGTGCAGACGATCAGGTACGACGTCGTCTCCGCAGCTCGTGAAGCTCGTAATTCTATATATGCTTAGCATTTTCGTGATAATTGCTTACTGTTGAATTGTTAGGTTATTGTAATGGTAATCTAGAGAGGTTGTTTCTGTTTCTGTTTAGGGCTTATTCATGTCTGCAACTGAAAATCCCGGTCTCATTGACCTCAATTCCGATTGTGTATCGGTTGATGGTTCCACAATTTGTGTCAGTGTTTCTGAGACCCAAACTGTGTTGGATCATTCCAACGGACTGATGGAGGCAAAGGCTGAGGGTCTTGATGTTCCAGAAGCAGGGGTTACTGACACAGATGTATTTGTTTGTAGCCAAGACCCTCATGCAGTTTCAGCTATGGTAACTTCTGAAATCGTGGAAAATCAAGAGAATGTGGGGGCAAAGACTGATGCTAATCAAAGGGCAAATGATGATGCTCCAGTAGTAGGGGTTTCCAAGATTCCTGCTAATCTGTTTGTAGATTTGAATTCATACTCAAAGTCTGCAGATGGGGTTGATGATCCAATAGGAAGGGTTTGTGAGATTACGGGTGATAAATTTAATGCATCTGATCTATTTGTAGATCTGAATTCATGTTCGGATAGAGAGGGAATTTCAAAATCTGGAGATGGGGTCTGCTGTGAAAGAACAGACATCTCTTTGGGATTGGGACATATTGCATCATATCATTGTGATGATAATGGGGATGTTGCTAGCGGACACCTGGATAAAACAAATGGTGAATGGTCAAAGCACAATGGGAAGAAATATGGGAAACTGGCTTCTGCAAGACCTTGTGTTTCTGATCTCGTTTGGGGGAAAGTGAGGAGCCATCCATGGTGGCCAGGGATGATATTTGATCCTTCTGCTGCAACAGAAATGGCCAAGAAATACTATAAAAAGGATAGCATTTTGATAGCTTATTTTGGGGATCAAACATTTGCTTGGAACGAAGCATCACGAATAAAGCCTTTTGGTGTGCATTTCTCGCAAATGGAGAAGCAGAGTAACTCCGAAGACTTCACCTATGCTGTGGATTGTGCTCTTGATGAAGTCTCTAGGCGTGTAAAGTTTGGGTTGGTTTGTTCTTGCTTGCCCGATGATCTTGTTGCAAGTATCAAAAGTCAGATAATCGTTAATGCTGCAATCCGGGAACAATCAAGTAGTATTGGTGGGGATGGGTTTCTAGGTGTAGATTCCTTTGAACCTGCAAAACTTGTTCAGTATATCACAGTGTTAGCAGTTTTCCTAGATAGTGGAGTTGATAGACTTGAACACGTCATCTCACAAGCGCAAATTCTAGCCTTCTATAGGTCAAAGAGGCCTTCTCATATACCCAATTTGAACATGCTTGGAATGTTATTGGAAGAGGATGAAGAGTTTATACTGTCTGACAATGCAGAGCAACCAGATGAAATGAGAGTTGATAGAATTTCAGATATCAAGGATGAGAAGAAGGTACCTTCTGGAAAAGGAAACCTAAAGACTCCAGATGGCTCTAATCGCAACCGCAAGAAAATTTATGGGGTTGATACAAATATCATCAAAAAAGAGGAAAGTATGGTGGAACTGATGGCTGGTGGATGTACTAATTCATCCAATGGTAACAATGATGTGCGAAAGATTGTTGGTACAGAGTTGATTTCGTCATCTTCACTTAAGAAGCAAAAGGCATTTGATTCCACACCTGATGACTCAGTCAAGCTTAGGAAAATTGATTTGTCTACTTCTAGTAGTACCAAGTCTAAGCAAGCTTTTAGGATTGGAGAGAGCATCCTTAGGGTTGCATGCAAATTAAATGGGAATTGTCATGATGAATCTGTACTTAATAATAGAAACAAAGTAGAATCTGGTCGGGATAGTAGTGTTTTATCAGTCTGCAGTCTGAACACTGAGGAATCCCCAAATACCAAGTTCATCCCAACAGAGTATTGTGCTCCTGGTGAAATGATATCACGTCTCTGTTTGGCTGCTAAAGATCCTATGAATGGTCACAGTTTCCCGACTTCAGTGGTTAGTTTTTTTTCTGTTTTCAGAAGATCAGTCTCCATCGGACCTGCATGGACCCTGCCCATGTTGGGAAGGTAGCAGAAGATGGTGAAGGATGCGAGTTGGTGTATATGGAAGATGCTTATTTGACTGTTCAAAACAATCATGTGGAGTCCGGGAAGTGTATGCTTGATGCTGAACCACAAGCTTCTCTTGTATCAACTTCCAATGCGGATATCCAACAACAGTTTGCTGGTGGAATTCGGGAATCAAAAGCAGTGGATGAGAAGTGCAAGGAGGAACAGCCTCTGACTGCGCTGATTCTTAATTTTTCAGACTTGGATTCTGTTCCTTCAGTAACTAATTTGAACAAGATATATAGCCAGTTTGGGCCTCTGAAAGAATCAAGGACTGAAGTGCTGACAAAGAGTAGCCGGGCCAAAGTGGTTTTCAAGAGACGATCTGATGCAGAAACAGCTTTTAGCAGTGCTGGGAAATACAAAATCTTCGGACCTTCACTTGTAAGTTACAGCCTCAAGTACCTGCCTTCCACTCCAAGGAAAGCTTCTCCTCATCCAAAAAAGAGACGTAAAAAAGATGCAACATCCGAGTAAGGCAATGCAACTTGCTATCTCCAACCTCAAGGTGCTCCTAACTCAAATATGAATTCAACTGATGTTAATCGATCTGCTACAATGATCATATTGGCTAGACTAACATACACCCCCCCCATTATTTTCCCTGGTTTTGGTTTTTT
>JAYMSU010001475.1:0-10389 GCA_036897765.1 Erodium chrysanthum | reverse complement strand
ATAAGAAAATATTATATCTGAATACATTCCTTAATAAAATTTATCTGATGGTAAGATTAATTTTGAACTTACGAGATCTTCCAAGGTGATAACTTTCCAAGATTAATCTTATATTTAGATGCATCTCTGTCGTTAAAAATATCAATCCAATTAATACAACAAAAATCTTGTTTTCACAAACTTTTGGTCCTCGTCTAATTGTATCCTTTTGTACACAGCGGAGAGGGAAGAAATTACGAAAGGTGAGAGGGCATTGCAGAACAAGGAGCCATTGTTTCCGAAAGACTGAACAAAAAGGTAGGAAGGAGACCGAGGCAGGAACAATCAACGCTACATTTCCTTTTGCTTTCACTTTTCTACATTCTCTGTTGCAAATGTGGGTTCGAACGATTTGACCGAGCTTTGATTGGGTTTTGAGTCTTAATTTCCGAATTATCCTCCACAGATCTTCACTTAACCTGTAAGTTCTAATGTACTTCGCCTTTATCTCCATTCTTTAATTTCTTGGTGATCTACCAAAATCGGAATCTGGGTTTTAATGATTTGATCGAGTCTTGAATTAGGTGCGAGCGTTAATTACGAGATCATCAACCAATTGTGTTTTTGATATAACCCTAAGAAGCAGGAATTCTTTTGAATTTTTAAAATGCTGTTAGGTGATTTTGGTTGTTGGTCTCGCCAAATATGATGCTTCTGTTGTAGCTTATTGTGTTTTCTGATCATTCAATTATTTCCCATCACTGAGACTAATTATTGTATGCAGTTCTTAGCTTGCCCTGATTTTGCTTGTGATGAAGTCATGGCTAACAAATTGTTGGAAATTGAACCGCGGGAACTCAAGTTCATTGGTAAGTAGACGAAATGATGAACATGGTCGATTTTTACCTGTTTTAGGTTTATATATTTGTAATGTGGCATGTTCACTGATGATGGGCAGATCAACTCTAGGCATGCATCAAATTAATTCCCTAAGATCAAATTCGAGCATAAATATTCAGCATTTAAGACTAGTTAATAATTTGACACTCTTCTCTTCTCTTCGCTATGTAATACAACAGTAACTATTAAAAATACCCTACTCACATTATGGATTTTGAATCTACATAACTCATTGGTGGTCACTACAATAGGCTGAATGCATGGTATTTGTTCCATTTACATTGTTTTCTTCTTCTCGATTATCAGGAGAGGGCTTTGCTTAATCTTGTAAATTTAGACTACCAAACATGAATAGTCTTCATTATTTTTCCCCAATTCGGTGGACCAAGATGAAGACTATAATTAAAAATGAACTTCGAAGAGGAAAGGAAAAATATTCGATGTGACACAACCTGAGTGTCTGGTGAAGTGCCTTGCCTCAGTGAGTTTGACGCTCCAGTATGCACCTTGAGCCTCAGGCACACCCCATATGCGCTTCTGATGGGCTTCTAATGCGTTTTTTTTTCTTGAATGTTGACTTACACTGACAAAGTTTGATATCTTCCTCTTTCTCTGACAGTTGAACCGAAGAAGCTAAGTGAATGCACTATTCAGCTTATAAACAAGTCTAATCAGTGTATTGTTTTCAAGGTCTGTTGTTTATTCCTTGTATACTGTGTGTTTCTATTGCTAAAAGTCGAAATACAAAAGCTACTGGATTTTATTGAAGTATATGATGAACAAATGGTTTCTCTATAAAGTTCTGCAGCTCAATTGTTCCAAAACACTAGACAAGGATGTTAAGCTGTATTTAGGGTTTGGGAATGGGAATCACCATAACTTTTATATAATAGTTTGATTTTGATTCACATTGCCAAACCATTTCAAAAGCATTTATTGATTCCCATTTATACTCATTTACATGCAAGCTAGGGGTGATTCCTGTTCCCACACTAAATATTTCCAAACACAACATTAATGTTTTGTTCTTTGATTTACTGGAGGAGACTGATGGATGCGTATATAATTCACAAACATATTAACAGGTTAAGACAACATGTCCTAAGAAATACTGTGTGCGGCCTAATCTTGGTGTCATTAATCCAGGGGAAGCTTCTGATTTCACTGGTATATGCCTACCACTCTGATACCATGTTGAATTCTAAAATATTATTGATGATTCTTGTTTTTCAATACAATTAAAGCATCCCTTTATATAGGAAATATAATAATGCTAGGCAATATAGAATTAGGAAAAGCTAATAGAAACTAGGAATAGGAAATACTTGTAACATGAAATAAACTAAACTCTAACACTATCAAAAGAATACTTAATAGCATTTTTGTTAAATGTTGTGATAACTGGTCAAAAGCGATGGCATTTGACAGCTTTGGTGAGCATGGTAATGAGGGGAGAGTAAGTTCACAAAAAAAAATGAGGCGATACTTATTAAAAAATTAGTTTGTGACTTTGTGTTGTATAGATGGGATGGAAAAACAAATAAAAGCCCTCCTATGTCTAAATGATCATTGATATTATACCATTCGCTGTGAATTTGTGTTCCAATGTCATGGGTTTTTTATCCTTATATATCTTGTTGCAAAGTTGGGTTGAAGTTGGAATGATGTTATAACATATAAAGAAGATACCCACTTCCACTTTACTTTCCACCTCCTATATTTTATCCCCGAATGCAAGACATATTTTATTGATAACGTGTTTCTCATTACTAATTTTCTGTTCAAACTAGGTTTAAGAAAAGTTGCAGCATAACAGTTGGACATTTCCACAAACTCATTATAAGAATAGCTCTTTGTTACTGAAACTTCTGATGAACCTCAACTAAGAGCCATGGAACCTAAATGGCACTACCATCGGCTGCAGTTCAGGCCCATAACTTTTGGACCCTTAACACAGTCTTGATAAATATGTAAACTGAAGGTTAGCATTCAAACTAGTTACTGGTAGCAACAACTTTAAGGAATAATATGGAGTAGGACTTCACAACTGTGTAATCAACTTGACCAACTTCACCACTCATCTTTTCAATAACTCATGCTCTTAATCAGAATGCAACCAGTTCACTTGGTTCCCCTGGGGTCAATTCCTCTATGATACTATTATTTGCTACACTCTTAATTAGTAGCATATTGGTAATTACAGGGCTAAATGGACAGACCCTTAAAACATAGTTATCGGTGGGTTTTAATTTTCCTGGTTCTGTATCTTACACCTAGGTGTCTGATACCAACTGTTCATAGTTTGTCCTTTCTCCGCTTGGTCAGTGCAGTTACCATGCAAGCTCAACGTACTGCGCCATCTGATTTGCACTGTAAAGACAAGTTTCTGGTTGAAAGTACTGTTGTTGCTGCTGGGACAAATGAGGAAGACCTTCCACCTGACATAGTGAGAATTTGTTTCTACCTGCTGCTTTTTGTTTCTTTGCAATTATTTATTAGTTGGTTTTGCAGTTTGCAAGAGATGGTATAAAATTCATTGAAGATAAGAAGTTGAGGGTGGTACTTGTTAATGCACCCAGTTCCCCATCATTGAATCCACCCAGTTCCCCGTTGTTGCATCCAGTGAATGTAGAGTTGAAGCAGGATCAAGTTAATGAAACAGCAGCACAGAAAGATGGAGCTGAAAATGTACCTTCACCTCCTAAGGTAATCCATTCTATAATTGTATAAACTTAGGAGATGTAGTATTTAAATAAAGCAGCCTTCCTTTGGTTTTACACCCTGAAGTTAAGCTGTAGACACATTGGTATAAGTACAGCGTTCTAGTCATATCTGCATTTGTGTGTCAGCATTTAGCTGTTTAGCATAAATGGAAAATATAGGAAGGATGTTGGATCTCAGTGTATGCATGGTTATTTCAGTATGTAATTCAGCAAAACTAAAAACCGATGATGTGCCTCAAAAGGTTTATGCATCCACTTATTGTAATTAATCGCTTGTCTGTTATTCTTGGGCCAGATAATTGAGGATGTCAAGGGTCTAGAAACTATTAACAGTGTCGATGAGTTGGTAACACCCACGGATATGTTCAAACCAAGACCTTCTATGGATATGGACAAATCAACACCAGAAACACCCAAGGATGTGTTCAAGGCAAGATCTTCCATGGATATGGACAGATCAACACCAAAAACACCCAAGGATATGTTCAAACCAAGACCTTTCATGGATATGGACAAATCAACACCAGAAACGCCCAAGGATGTGTTCAAGCCAATACCTTCCAAGGATACGGACAAATCAACACCGGAAACACCGCGGGATATGTTCAAGCCAAGACATTCCAAGGATATGGACAAGTCAACACCGGAAACACCCCAGGATATGTTCAAACAAAGACCTGTCAAGGATTTGGAGGCCTTTGAAAATGGTAAGGATGTGGATGATAGGTCAAGAGTTGCAAAGAACATGGAAATGTCTGAAAATGTTAAGGGTGTGGGTGATAGGTCAAGAGCTGCAAAGAACACGGAAATGTCTGAAAATGTTAAGGGTGTGGATGTATTCAGATCAATTCTTGAATCAAAAATGCCAAAGGATATAGCTGAATTCAGGGCTAAAAAAACCATCGCACGAACATTTGAGTTTATGGAGAAAATCAAACCCGGAATGAATGCTGAGAAATTTAAGCTGGCTCATGAACTTGGGGTTTTGAAGTCAAAGAACATTGTAATGGATACGAAGCTAAGAGAGGTCCTTTCTACACCCTACATCCTAGATTTCTCTGCTGTAGCATTGTATTGGAACGATAACCTTGAATATGTGGTGTTGATTTCAGTTATTCACAGATTCATTTGAAGGATGCATTGTTTGTGTTTTATTTATTCATTTATTTATTTTGTTTCATAAACCATTCATATGTGACGGGTGTCAAGTCAAAAGTTTTCTGGTAGAAACTATACTTTCTCATGATTATGAAACCCTGTTATTTCATGCACCTTATGGGTGACATTGCATTCGATGATCTATGCATCATCCATATATGAGCAACTACAAAATATTCATCAGATCTGTATTCTTTTCAATGATAAATCAATTCCCGTAATGATAAACAGATAGCATGTGTGAATATGTTGTTACTTTTCCGAGGCTAAGGATAAGAATTTTATGATAAACAGATGTCATATGTACCTGGCAGGTCCAGAGACTGTTTGTAGTATCAAATTAACAATACCGGTGCTAACTCTTTTTATAACCATTAGTAGTAATTGCATTTGTTGGATTTGTAGCAGGCTGAACATAACATGAAGAAGCTGATGGAAGAGAGGAGCATGGTCAGTCGTGAGAAGGATAACCTTAAGCATGAAATAGTGAGTATATTTGTTCTCTACCTCATTTTTTTATTATCCTTATGACTATCAAGCATAACTGTTCTTTGGCCACCATAGAAAAGCTGGCCAGACTGATTATACAGTAATCAGTCAGAAATTAGGATTTAGGCTATACATGCATGATGCACTGCACTAGTATTTCTGACTGATTACTGTATGAGCATAATTCTTAGTGAATAGTTGAGAGTATGTATTATTGAAATGAGAAGCTTAAATATCCGATATGTGTAAGCAGCTGTTAAGTTTGTTTTGTTTAGAATTTCTGGGAAAATGGAGTCCTGATGCTTCTTTCAAGCATATATGAGTTGAGCTCTGTAAAATAAGTTGTATGTAACATTCAGTTTCTGTTAGTAATTGGGTTATATTCTGTTGCTTGTTTCAGGAGATATTGAGGAAGGGCAATGTGAGAAAGGTGGAGGTGGGGTTCCCGTTCCTGTATGTTTGTTCGGTAGCTCTAATCAGCATGACATTTGGATACCTCATCCATTTCTAGAGAGAGGACTGCTTTGTTTCATACAAGCAGCCAAGCAATGAATATGTCCTTCCAACTCCAAGCCAAGAATCTGATTCAATACCTTGCTTGCTTTCAGATCAATAATAAACATCCATATTCTGTTTCCTTCTTATTATTATATGCTCTTAGCATTTCGTTTTTATTTATACACATATACATATACATAGAGACAGAGCAAACAGATCCTATTTCTCTGTTTCCAAAATGGGATTGCTCATGAGTCTGATGGGAAGAGGTACTCTAATGCAGCTTCATTTTGAAAGCTTATATGGTAACATGTCACTTGTTTAGTTGATTTCAATTTGTTTTGTGTTGGAACTTAGGGGTTCCATCAACGCAGATGCTAAACTTGGTAACTGGAAAATTGTACGAGCAGTTTATAGAGAAAGATATTAAGTCCCCCGAAGATTTCCACGTTGCCATTCTTGATATCTTCAAGTAAGATTCGTAAACGACCAACTAATATTCGATTTCAAGATTTTTAATCCTGATTTGTTTTTAAAATTCTGGGTAATTTGATAATGTGCAACTCTTTATTTAATTTGCAGCACTTTCAACTCTGCATTACCTGGAAAACATTTTGATGTGCCCCCACGGAAAGAATTAGATGTGGGTCCTGCCCTGCCGTTTGTGAACTAGTTTTATTCTGCATTCAAATTTGGATTCAAATATGACAAATTGTTGTAATGTAGGAGCTTTATATTGAATTGGTGGGAAAAAAAGAAAAGGGTGATGCAGAGAGGAGGAAGGTATTTGTTGAGTTCATGAAGACGAAGATAATCCCAAGCAAGGTGGACAAATCGACTATCTTTGCGGGAGTGATAGCGCCGCCTGCAGCGATGGCGTTGAAGAGAGCCGGAGAGAATGTGCCGCAGGTGCGAGTCATTAAGCGCATACCGGACGTAGTATTCGTTCCGACTGCTACGATCCTCACTCTCGTCTCTGTCAAGATTTCTAGGAGGATGTTTGCTCACATACCATCTTAACTGCTTTAATGTGTAAACGATCAAAGTTTATCATATAACTAGTGTAATGCACCGCGCGTTGCGCGGTGCTATTTGCAATATATTATATCGAATTTATGGTGTTAGAAGGAAATGAGAAGAATGTGAATGTAAAACAATATTATATTTTCTAAACAGCTATGGAGAAACAAATGAGTCTCATTAATATAAGTGATAAGACTATTCGACTATTCAAGATGGAGTTGCATGTTTTCATTGCAGTGCGACAAAATGTAGCTAAATGGAGAAACAAATGAGTCTCATTAATATAAATGATAAGACTATTCGACTATTCAAGATGGAGTTGCATGTTTTCATTTCAGTGCGACAAAATGTAATAGTAGCTGGAAAACAACACAAATATTATCTTCATCTTGTATCGAGTGAGTGTTTGATGTTTTGTGAACTGTGACACCATTTATCAGTTAAATACAAAATATTGCCATTTGAAAAAAATGCTCTAATACAAAGAACAATATATATGAAATAATCGTTATCAAAGATATATGATACAATAAACTTTACGGGGGTGAAAATATTCATTCCGAACAATAAAAGCAATTTAAAGAACCGTGGCTCGGAGGTTTAAAAGTTGATAAATTTTAAATCATGTTCTTGCAGTTAAAAGGATATCAACTTTGAACCTTACCTGTAACACTCAAGGCTACATATAGTTTTTGACCTATATTATAAGAGGTTGAGAGTGAGAAATTACTTATGACTATGAATAACTTAAACTAAAATGGGAAGCAGAGTCCCGAAATTCAATAATATATTAAGTTTACAACCATATACTATAAACCAATAAATTTGAGATAACAAAAAGTATATGGTAATGGAAAACTGTTACATAGTCAGAAAAAAGTAACGATAGCCCCTCATCCTGCAAATTGAAAAGGAGAGCAACATTTGGTTAAACCACAACATCATTCTTGCACTCGAATCACTTCGTTCTAATTAAGTTCTTCGTCCAATTAGAATAAAAAGATCTAACATCAAGCATGTTACAAGGAAAATAATAGTATAACTTGTTTGATCACTTTGTCTTGCTCCAATTAGAATGGATTATATCCAATGTTAAGCATGTTGGAAGGAAAAATGACAAATAAATAAATAACACATGACATTGCATGAACTCTATAACCCAACTTGCGAGAGAAAAAGCACAACTCCAAGTTACAATTATAAAATCAACAAAATATTATTGGACAAATGAGATCAACCTAAATCTAAAATGAAATGTTGTCTGCATGTCAATATTATCTCATACAGTCTACAAAACAAACAATTATTGCAAAACACATGCACGATTTCAAGTGAAGTATACTGGTTGGAGAAACAATGGCACACACATTATAAATGGTCTATAGCCAATTAACACTTATTATCATACCTAAAAAAACACTTATTATCATACCTCAAAAAAAACACTTATTATCATGCTTGAAGCCATACAAGACAGACAGATACAATAAATTTCTTCCATTATTGGGTGTACTTGTTAGCCTCTGATAAAAAAATTAAGGATTGCAAGAGTCAGTGCTCCACTGTATATGTGCTCCCACTTCCTATAATACTCATGGGAAAACTAACTTACACAAAGACTTTTCTTTAATGCAACTCACACAGGCTTAATTAGTTGGTAGACCATGTCACTTGAAAAACCACTTGTGTTAGAATGGAGTAGTTATTTTCTCACCATAACCTTACCCGAGTATAAACTCCCTTATCCTAGAATTCAGAAACTTCATCAAACCATTGATGTCAGTCATACATAAAATATGCAATACAATTACTAAAATCAAAATATTGTTTCAAGTAACCAAGATCATGCTCACTTGAAGTAACTTTTTGTGTTCTTTCTGAAGGACACGCGCCTAACTCTTGTTTACTATATGTGCACGTACAAATCATAGAGATGTTTTTTTTTTCAATAAACCATTAACAATTAAAGATGGAAACTGGTGAAGTGGTAAGGATTGGAAAGACAAAAAAAATTACTTTTATTCAAAATACAAGATTGTATCAAATATAAAATCTCCATTTTCAGATTTAGAGGAATGAGTGTCCTAACAATGCAATGATACATAACCTGTAAAAAAAATAGACACCAAACACAAGGGGGTTCATATCATTAGCAAACACAAAATTGTTACATGATCACCATCCGAAGGTCGGGAAGCTCCTCTGCCAGTCCGATCATCCCCCAACTTTGAATTTTAAAACTTGTACCCCTCGTATATCAATCTCAAATTGGGTTTCTCTTTCCTAAAATAGATGCAGTGAGTCAAATTAAACCATAACACATCTATTGTAAGCAAAGAAGTTACTTGTGGCAATTTCTAAGGTACAAAAACAAAAACTACAGCAGAGTTTACCTAATCACAATAAAATGCGGCGAAAGGGAAGAGATCCGTAGTGAACCCCCAAGAATTGAAAAATTAAACACATGCAACTTTCAAACTGATTGCAAAGAATTCCCACAAAGAAAAAATAGAAACCCAAATCGTTGACCGCCATTTAGAACCGCTGCAAATCAACGCACAAAAAAGCAAATCCAAATCACCGAGAACCTCTACCCGACTCGCATCACCAGTAAAATCAAAGAAAATCTCGCGTTAGGTGAAGAAACGGATGGTCTTATATGCAAAGAGAGGTCATAGAAAAAATCAATAGTTTATAAACCATAACAAATGAAGTTTAAAATAATCTTGCTCGTAGGTAATATCACTCTTCCATCATTGAGTTTGCATACATTTCTTCGCTAATTTCAGGAAAAACGTCAATCACCCATCAAAAGCACATGCCCACTTCAAAATGTAGTGCGGAGGCCATAACCTGCTCAAATTGTTCATGACGATGACTTAAAAAAATAAAACAGCAATCCAAACAACGAAAAATTCCTCATATGCACCTCAACAAATACAAATATATACACCTCAAGGATGGAAATAATTAGATATAGGAACATACAACCAATGATGTTGCCAAGGTGAGGAACATTGTTGACATAAGAAAAGGCGTTGGTGATCAAAATGTTGTGCTTGCCCATAATAGGTAGCTTGGGATCTTTGGGCTTTGCTCCGGCGACGGTGGACACGTCTCCCATGACGGAGCGACGAAAGATGGGTATCTGCTGGTCAGGGTTCGATGTTGTAGCCCTAAACGCACCAGTGCCTGGTGAATTTCGTTTCGGGTTTTCAGAGAAGTTAAGCTCTGGGGTCGAGGACTCAACTCAGATTCTGGTTCGGATAATGTCCAGGAAACGCATCTAATACCACCAGCCGCAATTCTCGAAGGCCAAACGTTTCCAGCCGCCACCCTCGCTCACGACTCCTTGACTCCATCTAATTAATGAACGTAATGGCCGGAAAGTTCAATCGACGTAGAATTTGAAGAGAACCAAACCCTCTTTCGATCTATTAGAGCGGCCACATCATCAGGAGCAACGATAAAACAGCCACATCAACCAGAAGAATAAATGAGAACTAATACATGAGTGCCACGTGGCTCCCCTTAATGCCACGTCAGATGACACATAAGTAAGAATAGTAAATGTAGATTGCCACGTGGCTTCCTCTCGCTTCCCTTGTTTTGCTTTTAT
>JAYMSU010001474.1:0-10389 GCA_036897765.1 Erodium chrysanthum | reverse complement strand
GATCGCCGCTGCTTACACGTGCCCCCCTAACCGATCACATGATCGCTCACGTGAAGTGGGTCCCTTATCCGTCTTTGGTCCTGCCTCTCCTCAAGAGGAAATAAAAAAACTATTCAACAACTTTCTTCCTCTTCTCGCCTCTTCTATTCTGCTTTATCTCCCACAAACTCGTCTACTGTTACTGTTACTGCGATTTTCGATTTCTCTTCTTCTGGATTTTTGATTCACTGAGTTCGGAGATGCTCGGATCACTTGGAGAGCGCGTTGCTGGTTCTGATTCGGTGTTATAGGTAGAATTTTGCTGATGTTTCTCCAGATATGTTTGATTGGAACGACGAAGAGGTAATCCATTTATCTGTTTTCTTTTCCATTATTTTTGCAGCCTTTTCTGTGTTCGATTTATTTCTCTTGTTTTGAGCTTTGATATGCGAAGAAAGTGTAGCTGAAATGTCAGGTGAATATCACTTGAAACTTGGTTTTTAGCCTTTTGGTTCTCTGTGCATGTTTATGATATATGTATTTCAGTGTGTGAGTTGTTCTATGTGGTGTTTTTGTTTCATGGTTTTGGTGTGATTGATGTGGATATTATTAGGGGTAATTGATGAAAATAGGAAGATTTGATTTAAGTATGTTTGTGTTCGTGATCGGAAACAGAGAATTGCCGGTTTGATGATCACAATTAGTAAATTTTGTAGGAAATTTTGTGGATGATGCGAGAAAATTACGATAAAGATTTTTGGTTTAGGGGTATTGGAGTGGCCATTAGAATTTCATATGTAGGGAGTGTTTAGCAAAACATATCAAAACCCAGTTTTAGAGATAACTGAGTGTTTTGCGGAAGAACTCAGTGAAATTAGGGACTGTTATGGTATTTGGCCTTCATATGTTCGTTAAGGCAGGAACACAGTAGCAATCCAGGGGAAGATGGTATCATTTTTCATGGAAGGCTATTATCAGATGCCATAACCTATTTCAATTTTCAAGAGTTCAAGCTTTATTGGGTTTTCAAGACCAAGCTTTTGACAAGAAGCCCGAAAAGCAGCTATAATTTTATTCTTGACACTTTGGATAGAGGAAAGAGGAGCTAACATGGCTACATTTCATTGTTTGGATGGTCAAAAGTGAAGGAGGAAAGGGGATAGATGACATATTGGAGGATAGTTTTTCTGTTTGTCAAGTTACAATTCATCCAAAAGTATAAGAAGGCAAGCGAGGGAAATAACATAATTTGCATGCCAAATTTCCCAAAATAACAGTTAAACAAATTTCAATTTTGGCTCCTAGTGGTGGTATATGTTAAAAATGAACAAAAATGTTACATTTTCTATAGATTTACATATATTCAATTTCTCCTTTTTCTTTTGGTGCACATCTGGACAAGCAGAAGCAATAAATTTCTTCTCTTTCTTAGAGGGTGTTTGGATCATAACTAGAACTGACAGAGAAGCGGGGGTTGTTCGCAGATCATTTTTTGTTGGATTCACAGTGGTGGACAGATCAGGGTCCTGCAAAACGCTTAGGGTTTCAACAAGAAACAAGAGGTTGAGCTAGAAAACAAAGGGATGGATAGAGAAACAGAGGGAAATCAGAAGAAAGTGCGCAAAAAGAATTAGATCCTGAGAGAGAAGGGAGGATAGAAAATCCAGTAATTATATATTCACTAGTTATTTTATGGAAAAGCTGTGCTAAATTAAATACTTATAGGCATTGTGTAAAAACCTCATATGTGGACTTGTTAGAATGTTGAACTTAACCTAAATAGGATAGCTAACAAGAATAACAACTTCGTCAGCAAAGCTCCAGGACATTAATTCATTTTCTTTAGCTAATGCCAGATTGAAGCTGAATTCTCCTATCAATGTTTAGGATGATGTAACCAATAGGAAGATCTGTGAGGCATAAGACATTGATCTTTTGATTTCTCTCCCGTAAAAATTATTAGTTTTTGGTACGCATTACTACTTCTAACTTCTAGTCCTCTATTGGTTATTCACCCACTTCAGATGCAAGTGTTGTACTTGTGGGTCTAACTGAATAAAATTCTTCTGCTTGCTAACTGAGAAACATGACTGTTTCTTGCTTACCCAAAAGAATTATGGATGGACTCTTGGTCTTGTACTCATCCATTCCATCATCCTATTTATGGGTTCCATCAAGATATCGGTCACAAAGGTAAAATAAAATTGTTTGTTCAAACTATGTAATTGTTTTCAAAAACCATGTTAAGTTCATGCTCTTCCATCTAGCAAGCATTTGGTCTCTGTGGATAGGTCTGTCATGCGGAAGATCTTCAGTCAAATCCTTTCTTCAAATTGTATCTATAATCTAAATATAAAATAAAGAAAGAGTTCATTTTCATATTCACCCAAACACTTCAGATTGGTCAAAACCTTATAGGGTTTTCTATCAATTGATATAAAAAAGACAACTTGTAAACAGGCCACAGATAATTGCTTAAGAACTATCAAATATTCTGGAGGCCTGGTGGTTGTGTCTAACAGTCTAAGCAATACTACAAGTTATTATCATTATTATACCCTCAATTCTGCCTTTACTTTCTTGGAAATTCATTAAACGAGTTGCAACTTCGAATGTCTTGACATTCTTGTTAGATACAATGAAGCTATATGCAACATTGGAAAATATTCTCATTGGTTCCTACATGCAGGATTTCATTTGCGCTTTCTCCATGCACACACTATTCGACATAAATTGTTGGTGAAAGATTATGTTTTATCACCCATTTGTTTTGCCTATGGTTGAAGAATCATACTCTAGTATGACGTCATCATTCTCAAAAGTCATGATGATTCTTAATGCTTTTATTTTTAGCTTGCAAACATAGTATGGGGTGAGGCTGGTGACAGTGACGATCATATTGTGCCTTATCAAAAGGGAAATGAAGACCATGTAAACAAGGATTTGAATCAAGATTCTGTGAGACAAACTGGGCAAAGTACACATGGGACTAAAAATGAAGCTTATGGCAGAAAGCTGGATATTGATTCCAATATCAACACAAATAAAGGAACAGTTACCTCAGGTTTTAGCATGGACTCATGGCCTGAGTCATCATTATCAAATGCCACCAAAACTGGTCAGAATTGCATGGGTGCTGAAGTTTCAAAAAATGTAAATGAAACTGCAAATTTTGGTTCATCTGGAGGTAATGAAACTTCAAAGTATCAACTTAAATGTGGACACCATAGTTTTCTGTGAGATTGTGGTTTCTAATTTTACATCATCTTCAGCAGGGTCCTCTGAACTTGTTAAAGATCCTGAAGTTTTTGAAATTCTTCAAAAAAGTAAGGAACAAGGTGATTTTGTTGATGATGGCTGGGACAACATTGGAAGCTTTGATGACTTTGACCGAGTGTTCAGGTAATGCAAAATTGGGCATATCCTCCTGAAGCCTGATTGTGTCAACGCCTTGAAATAGAAGCTTGTCATCATGCATACGCAATCTTATTTTACGCTCTTTCATTTTTTGTAGAACTTGAGAAAGTAGCTTGATGCATGGATTTTTTATATTTTATTTTAGGCACAAATGGTAGATTATCTAAGACTTTGGGCTATTGAGGTACTGACATTTTCGTTTCGGAAATTATACAATTGGAAAATACAAACAACTTAGGTAATTTGGCCTCTCGTGTATGCTTTCAGTTATTATGATGCCACATTTTTGGAGTATTATTATACATGTAATTCGTTGAAATGTAAAAGACCTAGAACCTGATGGATTAAATATGAGATGATTGTACTTCATCAAAAGTTTATATTTTGGCCTAATTGTGACAACTTTCCGAACTGCTTTCTTGCAATATTTTTTCAATTCCTTCCCATTACCAATTATTCTTTTCATATATATTGGTATCCATCTGACTCCATATTCTCATAAGTGGTGGTTTTGCAGCAATGATAACCAGATATTTGGCAATGTAAATATTGGTGATGATGATGAATTATGGCCCTCTTCTAAAGATGTAAGTGACAGCCCAATGAAAGCATTGCCCGTATCTCTGGACTCTCCAGATTTGGGGTTAGGAACATTAAGGAATACATCTGAGGATCTGGAACTGGGGGTTAAAACAGATTATATGCAGGATGACAAATCATGTGTTTTTGGTTGTGTAAATATGGATGACCTGGCATATCATGGCTCACAAGATTCAAATGCAATCATAGACCGTGTAGAATATGGAGATAGAAATAATCCCATCCTGAAGCAGGTACCGACATGCGCTCCAATATGTCAACTACTATTCTTGTTTTTCATTTGAATAAATGAACCTAGGAAATAATTCATTGCCTTTTGCAGACAGAGTCAAGGGGCGTGGCAGGAAAGGCAACTCCCGAAAAGCCTCACCTTACTTCTCAAAATGTTGTGACCCCTAATGAATTTGCTGATAAGGTACATATTTACATGGCGAGGGGTTTACATATGAATCCAGGCTGTGTTTTTTTGTAAAACTTAAGAGTTATGTCCGATTATAAAGAGAATTTTTTTATATATATTATTTAATTCCTTTTTTTCTTTGAGCTTCAAAATGAAGCAAAGAGCTGACATTACTGGCATTGAGGGCGTGACCTGAATCACTCTTTTTATGATTGGGCATGTATAGTTGATAAAATTGTTTTATTAGATGCGGGAGATCAAAATATTTCCTTCATTCAGTTTCTACCTCTGTGCAGACTTATAGGCCAAGAAAACTCTTGAAAAGTAGGAAATCCGAAGAAAGAAGTGGGGGTAAAGTACTGCAAGATTTTTATGGTAGCTGGCCTTCCCATGGAAATACATCTGGCCAGTTCAACCAGTTGGTGTCCTCGGTGGTGCAATCTCACAACCCTTCAGTTCTCAGTCAACAGAGGCAGCTTCAAGGACCAGAGTCTTTGCACCATCAGAACGTCACTGATCAATCTATGCCTATATCCGCATACGGAAATCTCGCACAACGTTGTCATACCATGTCTATGCTGCCCCACATGCAAACTACGGAACTTAAGCAACAGCCATTACTATATGGTTATGAACCATCTCCAGTCAATGCAATTTCACCCAACAACTCAGCGGACCCTTCTCTGAAACATCAGGTCATGACACCTCAAGAGAAAATTGAAAAATTAAGGAGGAGGCAGCAGATGCATGCAATGCTTGCCATCAAGAAACAGCAGCAGCAGTTTAATCATCAAACTTCATCTGCTGATAATTGCATCATTCAGAAATGTTCCCAAGATAATCAATCTCAGCAAGTAGAGGGAGCTGATCTTGAAGTTGAAGATCTTAGCAATCTTCCTTTTCTTGACCCAAGCTCAACTATAGACAGTGAAGACTCCAATGGCATCTCTGTGGCAGTTGATGGTTATTCATGGGAGGAGATAACACTTAACCAGCTTCAAGATACTGTTGCAAAGGTTTGTTGACTCGCATTTAAATTGTTTTCCTTGTTGAGTAACTTGTGCCTAGTTAACATACCAAAGCAATGTTTTACTACAGTTGGACACAAGAATACGACTGTGCATACGTGATAGCTTGCTCCGGTTGAGCCAAAGTGCGGTACAGAGGCTGTATGGTAGTGATACAAACAGTACTAGCAAAAGTAGCAGGGATGAACATGGAACTTTTAGGAAACAAGATGGCACTAACAGGTTAGTGAAGTCTAGCAGTTCTCTTGTTTTGTACATTCAAGAAGGACATGTATTCATCTTCATCCTTACATGTGAAAGGTTTATCGAGTTGTCATGATAATGGATGGTCAATAAATTTTCTTGTTTTAATGAATTGATTCTCTCTGTGAATTGATAGTTCATTTTGTGAAAAATACATATTAGCAAGCTACTTTTAGTGTGTACCAATTGATACTAATATGAGCTGCTCTTACAAGGATATGAATGAGAAGCCTACTTGTTTTGTTCGCCATCTAATTCGTTGACCTAATGCTTTTAAGGTGTGCGAGGATGCCAGATGCAGAGACAGAGACCAATCATATAGATCGAACAGTGGCCCATTTGCTCTTCCATAGGAATTTGGAGATACCTGAATCACCTGGTCCCACAAAGGTTCCATGTGATAGCAAAACAGAAATCCCGAAGAACTTGCCTCTGGAGTGCTTGACTGAGTACTCCAAGACTACACAAACTTTTCCTCTCCAAGGATCTGAAGATTCTTGCCCCTTGGCTGTGCCCCAACATGTGGACCAGTTTAAGACTAATCCTCGCGTAGAAGTTTCTGAGAATGTGTCAATCACTGGCCCTGCAGATGGAGAAGCTATGGAGATTGAGGCTTCTCAATGAAACAATAAGTTCGTAATTCTATGTGGTAATTCCTTCCTCTGTTTGTACTGATGTGCTTATAATAATGATTTAACAGTTTATGGTAATGCTGAGGTTTTATGTCATTGTCAGCCATTGGTTCTCCGTCACGTGCTGGTCAAAGAGCCATGTTATTACTGAAGATCCTTAAATGTCATTGTCAGCATATATTTGCAAGAAATTGTATGCATGCATGCCTGTAGTCATCATTCTCGCCTGTCAAGTTTCTAAAGAATGAGTGACTTGTATCATTGTCTAAAGGTCAAGACAGTGTGTATTTACTGTGTTGTTACTTTGATGAGTGAAAAGGTGAAGTTAGCATCAGTGAGTAGTGGCAGACATATATGTACCGATTATGGAAGTTTGTTTGGCTTGTATCTATATTTTGTTAAATCTCTGTGCGGTGCACCTCATTATGGTATTCCTGTGTTAGCTACTGCCGTTAAATACTTATTATGAGATGCTGTATGTTCTCCTCATCCTTTAGCTAGTTAATAGTTCAATTTGAATTTAAGGCTTACTATTGTCTTGTCCATAAAGTTACTACCTTACTTCCTAATCCACTCGTTTATCAATCTTTGTATTTCTTGTTCTAATGTGTAACAGTAAGTTTGCCATCTTTATATATTGACTATGTGGCTGTGTGAATATTAACATGTGCAGAATTGTAATTGAATTAGGTGTAAATGTTTTCCTTTCAAGCCGAAGATAATATCCTGGGTGTTTTTCAGATTAACACGCTTTCTTCGCATAGCGGTGCCCTGTATGACACTAAATGCGGGGAATCAGGTATGTAATATGGGCTGCTGTAATTAATTTAGCACCTTTCTTTTTGTCTTTTCTGGTCCCTCTGGTCAGTTTTTTTCTAGTTTGGTGTTCACTAGAATGTCTTTTGCTCCAAGATTCAACACCATATATTGATAAGCTGATGTAGAGGCTCTTTTATGTTGTGGGGTTGAAGATTGTGTATATCAGAAAAAAATAAAAGGCAGAAGACCAATACAATATGGAATGGGTACTTGTAATCAGACATTCTGTATAGGAATTCAGAACTTGGAATATTGATACTAAGGATGATTATTCACTTGGATTGAAAGCAAATATTCGGTACCCTTCAGGAGTTTAAATAGTATTATGATTCGACTATCTTGTGATTGCTTAACAAAGATCCTTTAGATAATTGTTTTTATGATACTGGGATTGGACTAGCCTGGAATCCTGCTTGATATGCAAAATCATGCATAGGACAAATAAGAAACCTTCTTGTAGCTCTCCACCTTCTTTTCTTAACAGCCTTAAACCAGAGCGAAGACTGCCCTATTAGGAAGTATTGTGCCATTACTTCATTTCTTGAAGACTACCCTTAAATTTTATTTATCAACCCTAGTGTTTTAGTGTAAAAGAAATTGTAGATCATGCCTTTAAGATTACATGTCTCTGTTTGCAATCAAAATAATAGTCTTGTATCGTAGTTTAGTTTCTAGTTGCTTATTCCGTTGTTGCCTTTAAGCAACAATACTACTTGTATTTGGTGATATATATTAGTTTTCCTCACCCATATGCAGGAAAAACTTTTTCGGCTAAATGAGAATAGGAAGATCTGCTTGATTTGGATCTGAATTAAAACTTTTGATCACTTCAGTGATCAGTAACGATGGTTCGAAGTGGTTGATGGTTTCACTTGAATTCAGGTACTCAACAAGTATTAATCCTCAAACTCTGTCAAGTCTTATTCTGTTATGCAAAAGAGGATGCATTTTTATCAGGTAAGCTTTGGCAATCTGTAGTGTAGAGAATAGGAATGTACAATGGGGAATCAATTAGGACCAATTGGTTATTGTTCCCATTTAAATGAGGAAGGTGACTATTGTGCATATAATCTATATACAAGAGTAAATCATCAAGTAGTTGTAATCGAGACAGATTGTTACACATTTTATTGGCATAATCAACTCAATAAAGTTCTGAAGACGAAGCTTTTTGAAAAAGAAAATCCTCAGAAAATTGGATTCAATAATGTGAAGTCCAAATATCAGGAATGTGAGATATCTTAGGCCAATCCTCTCCACCTTGGCATCTCGTTTCTAGCAACTCACATTTGCTGATATGTAGCCTTTGGATCGGGGCCGTCAGGCCTTTCTTTGGCAGCAATGCCAGCTTCTGGCAAGAATTTGTACTTCAATATTCAAGTTTTGATAGCTCGCACAGAGATGAAGGCAACGACTCCAGGTTCCCACAAGCTGAGATTCTGATGTCCTTGAGCGAATCCGGCAGCTTCCCTTCAGGAAAAGAAACTAGCTTCGAACACTTTGAAATGCTCAGCTCTTGAAGTGATGCCAAATCCTGCAGCCCATTTGGCAAGGATTGTAGATTGCTGCAAATCCCAATTGAGAGGTACTGAAGATTTGGAGGTAACCCTTTATCGGACAAGGACACTAGTTTCGGACAACATAGAATTTCTAGGCGTTTGAGAGATGCAAGGTCTTGCAGCCCAACTTCTTCCTGCATTGTCTCGAGCCGGTAAATTTGGGAGGATTGCAACAGATGCATAGAAACGTTAAATGACTTTCTGTAGTATGCCTCATGTTTTAGGAACTTAGCGCCATGATATATGTCTATCTTGACCTCTTGATGTTAGTTAGCATTGGGCTCAAAAGATTCAAGTAACTGTTGATGAACTCTATCAGGCCTGTGCCTTCTTCTACACCATCCTAGCACCAGTTTTGTAGGTGCTGCTTGTTGCTTCTTTCCCCTCGTATCTCCACAACCTCTGGTCTGTCCATACAAGGTGTGCCTCTCAGCTCTCTCATGTCCTTTAGCTCCCCAATCCCAAAACCGTTTCTCCTTTCAAACAACAGGCCTGTTCAGCATCTGCTCAAGTTTGAACTATCACGACTTGGAAGCTTTTCGAGTTGTTTGGAAGCTTGACAAGCTGGTTGCAAGTTGATTCATGCAACGTCTTGATGTAGGTGTTATAATGTTGAAGAAAGCCCACAGGTAATATAAATCCTACACCGGATAAAAATAAGAGAAAAGAATTACTTATTAAAGGTAAGCCCACAACTAACTAATAAGATTGACATTTTAGTTGTGGAAGTCCGATCTGATATAAGTCACCCTGCTTCTTGAACAACAATAGCATTGCTCTCATGCTTTAAGTGGTGTTACCCACATTTTTTGTTTTGTTTATTTTCTTATTCAAAAATATGTATAACAAGTCAAATATCTTAATTTACAGAGTATTCAATTTTTCGTTCAAAACTATGTTTGTCTTGGATGAACTATAACAAATACCCTTTACTATTTCCTACCTCGAGCCTTATGTCTCTCTTTATTTCAACACATTTCTTTCACATCTTTCCTTGTTTCTTTTTGATGCAGCAAATGTTTCGATGTTTTACAATTCATTTATTAGTCCAACCTAAATTTTAATAGACCACGTCCACATTTCTCGGTAGAGGTTTTCTCTTTCCTGAGACGTATCCTTTTTGATATTTTAAGATGTTATAGGATGAATTTGTATTTGTTAGAGAGACCCATTTGTTGTGACACACATTGAATTGAGAAGATGGTGGACTATGTTCTTCTTCTCATCATCCTTTCTTGCCCTCTCCCTTCTCCCTCTTCAGTTCAGATGTGTATGAACTAAAAACTTGAAGCTACAGAAAAATCAAAACATAAATATTAATAAAAACTTGAGCTTATACATGCAATCCATCCTCATTCCAATCGATTCAACATCAATAAAAATGGAAACATAAGGAGATAGATTAACAATCCAAGACTCTATAGAGCTCTCATAACTCTATTTCCCAACATCAATCCATGAGAGACACAACACCAACCAATCTCGGCTACATTTTTTTTAAAAGCCATTTTTGTATTAAAATTTGGGTCTCACTTACTTATGTAGAAGTAAGGAGCACCAAACTTATGATTTTTATATACCATAAGATTGCTTTCACCAGGATTCGAACTCTGGTCATCCATTGTATTAGAGGGAGTCCTTAACTACTGGGCCATCTTCAGTTTGGTAATTTGGGTTACATGCCAGCAATGTTTTGGTCATCTACCAATGTC
>JAYMSU010001473.1:0-10389 GCA_036897765.1 Erodium chrysanthum | reverse complement strand
TACAACATTGGAAAGATGTAACATCACGGAACATGTAAACATATTTTACATAGTTCATAGATAAATCTTTCCGATCAATAAATTGAGCTCAAGTTGCCAAAATCAACACACGTGAACTTAGTCGTTTTGCAACTTTTGTCCAACAATTCAGCTGTTACGTTAATTGGGATATGGAATCGAGAATGTGCCGTTCTACCATTAGGCAATAACAAGGCTGCAATACCGGAAGTCGCAACTGCTAAAACTATATCTCCACGGGATCTGGACCTAGAAATAATTGTATTCCATAGAAAGGTTTTCCCAGTACCACCATGACCGTGAATGAAGAACGATTTCCCTTGATTTGATTCTATGGACTGAACAATTGCATCATATGCATTTTTTTGGGAAGGGTTTAGAGCATCAAACGATTGGTCATGTAATAATTTCAATTGATCTCGGTCATAATCAAGTTCTTCATCAACCAAGCGGTTTCCCATTTGTCTCAACAATGTAGCATCTGGCACTGGCATTCCAACTATATTTTTCAAGCTTCTTCCCATTTTCAACATAATGTTTTCGATTTCGACCAAGGTATATGCTTCAACTTGTTTTTCATTTAACTGCAAATTTGGGTTCTTAGTTTTTTTCCTTTGGAGAAAAACAATATCTTGTGACAATGTAGTGTAATGAGTCTTCCAAAGTTGTGAAGCATTTGATACTTGACAATGAATGAGCATTGTAACAAATAGATGGCGCAATTCACTCTCAGATGCCCAATGTGTTGCCTCTTTCAACCAATCATCCCATTCTTTATCATCTTCCAATAAGCCTAATGCATAACATGCATCTTTGTAAGAAGAATATGTAACATTATCTACTGTTCGAATACTCTCAAATGAAGTGCATCCTCTAACATGATTAAGCATCATTCTCATGTAGAAACGCTCTCCACTTGAAGGGGATGCGAAATAAATTCTGCCGATTGACATCCTTTTCTTTCTTTTTGACCATAACTTATCTTTTGAATTCCAAACCCAATATGCCGAAAAATCTGAATATGTTAATTGGCGTGCCTCCACACAGTGCTTATTTGTTTCCATCCATTCGGTGAACTTTGTCTTCTCGACTCCAGGTCTAGACAAAACATTTTCAACAGTATTATTTTCACCAAATATGACTGTATGATCACAAGGCAAATGAAAGGGTAATCTTTCAACAGGGGGGGTGCCTGTAATGTATGTCAAATTGAAACATTCTCCAACAAGCTTCAGCAGCTGATATATACCTACAATCCAAATAAGATTTGATTTCATCGACTTCTTCAGTTGCGTCTGTGGACTCAATAGTTGCAACAGCTCTATCCGTCCCTTTAGGAATGTATTTGAACAGGTACTTTATAGCCCTCGAGAAATTACAGAGCTCCACATTTATATGCGCATCAAATTTGACCAATAGGTTTCTATTGTATGGGATGACCGAACGGTTATCCAAGATGATACCCTTCTTATCGACTGTGATATTTGTTTGCCTTCTTCGATACACTGGGAATCCATCAGCACCATTAATTGTCTTATCGGTGAATTTTTTTGGATAGTGTTTTGAACATTTACCTTGCACCATACACAGACATTTAGGATTGGAAGTCCCACACGGGCCATGGACCATGAACGCGTTGACTGCATTGTAGCCATCTGGATCAACTTTCGGATCTGGAATTTCAGCGCTAATGATACTATCAATATGTTCAAGTGAAGGATTCTTCATCGTTTGATGTAAGAAAAGCAAAATATGCGCATGGGGCAATCCTCTTTTCTGGAACTCAATCGTGTACACACCTGTGATATAGAAAGATCAAATTAATTATGTTTATGTAATTTTAGAGTGAATCCTAAATTAAAACAATATCCTTACATGGTTTCGTGGTAAAACATTAATCACACAGCAATTAATGTTTTTGCAAATAAACTCACTGTTTGGTACAAATCGCATGACTTCTTGCGAAGACATCATGTTAGAACTCTAACTCGGTATGTATTGCTTATATTCATGCAATAGGTTGTAATCCATAACTATTTTTGCTAACTTATATCGAGGTCTCAACATGTTAATCCAAATCACATGTACATTAAAAAAGAGTGGATACTTAAATTGTACGGAAAATTTTGCATTATGAGGTTTTTGACATGTTGTAGATTAATAAACTTGTGTTCAATAAGCAAACATATAATATAAACTAAAAAGTTTTGTAGCAGTTAGATATTCAAAACAGCAAGTAAAATAGCAGTAAACTAAGTGTGAGAATGATATTGACTTACACGCTATAACATGTCCAAACGGTTGTTCAATTTTCAAGTATTGCATTAACTGGAAGAGTTTGATCTCAAACACGCGACACACAATATCTGCATGATTTGTATAGTCTTTTTGGCCAATTTTCTGAAGCATGTCATTGATCTCAGGCCATTGAGGATTGCATGTGAAAGTTATAAACAAATCTGGATACCCAGTCCATTTGCAAATTGCCATTGCGTCTTGATAATTTTGTGCTTTATGTCGTGGTCCTCCAGTGTGTGACGATGGTAAGATTATTGATTTCCCAACCGTTGAACAATCAGAATCACCCCGGTGAACAACATCCACTAAACCAGAATAAAGTTCTATTCTGAGCTGTGGTTGATTATTTCTTATCCATCGAAACTGTTCCTCTTCAATTGCCATGTAAGCATCAACTATATATTCCTGAAGTAATCGACCAGCCTGAAGAAGACTCTTCCCCTCATTTAATCTTTGTTGAAGAAGGAAACAGTAATATTGCCTCATTGTTAACCTTTGTCTCTTCGGTTCACTATTTGATAAGTTTCTCAAAGGAATATCGGTTCTATAACCATCTTCTCCATACGGGTGTATCAAAGGGTATGTCATTGACATGAAACTTGGATGCAAATCTGTGATTCTTTGAAGACCCGTGGTTTGATGCTCAACAATTACGTCACGCTGACAATCCGACTCAGTCAAGTCGCCAACTATTAAACCTGCAACTTCTGAAACACTCGGCATGTTATATTGTTGACCATTTGATGTTCTGTTTCCTATCAACCGCAATCGAAATGAAGAGTGGGGAACTGTTTTTAGCATGTCTCTCACCATTCGAAATGTCTTTGCAAGGACATTATGAGCATCCAACATTTGAGATAAGGCACTAACAATATCAGGGTCCAATTTAGAATCACGTTGAAATTTGTTGATCCTGTTACCAATCTTTTTGTTTAGTGTCATATATATAAAGTTGTGCAAATTTGGGGTCCTGTCCAGCATGAGGCAATAGAGATCCAACGCGATGATAGTTTTGACCGCCCATTCTAAACACATACGGGCCTCCTGAGTTATTGATAGAGTAATCTATCCGACCACCCATTGACGTGAATGCGAACATTGCATTATATGTCCTGATATTTTTTTTTGAAAGTCTAATCCTTTTTGTCCAGAATCATCAGACATAAGATATTGCATGTATTCAGGTGGATCTCTCAATAGTGGCACTTGCACACGCTCCTATAGGCAACACAGTGAAAATTTTGGCTGCGACACTTTACGAGTTCTGGTATTTCGTTCCTCATACCATAACATTGCACCACAATGACGACAAGTGTATTCCGGAGGTCCAAAATAATATGGTTGAGTCCAATTACCTTTTCAATTTGTTGGAATTAGTATTTTACATTTATAAACAAAACATGGAATGAAAAAAATAAAGGAAATGTTAGCATGTAAACCATGCTTACCTTGTGCATGTTCTGTCTCTATGTTACACTCATATGACATAGCATGTCCGGTGTCGCAAGTTGGGGTGATTGTTATACCTTCAGTAGCATGTGCATTATCTAGATGATAATTAAAAAAATGTGTTAAGGAAGTCATGTAACTGAGATTTTTTTTGGGAATTAGTAATAGAAACAATATGATAAAAGTTAGTATGTAAAGAGTGCTTACCTTGTGCATCTTTAGTTTGTATGTTACAATTGTCCAAGATACTACGTTGCTCGATGTGGCTAGTTGGGGTTATTATAACCCCAGTACACGCATCACCTATATGATAAATAAAATAATAAAAATGTATCACGGTTGTGTCCAATTAACTAAAAAAATTCCTACAAACAATAAACGATTGTCAGAAACTGATGTGAAATAGAAAAACAAGGCAAATGCTAGTACGTGTTTATAATTACCGTGTGCTTTGGTTGGTACGCTATTGTCATATGCGGTATTATGTTGCTCTATATCACAAATTTGAGTATTTGCAATACTTGCAGTACTACGTGCATGACCTATATGACAAATAAACAAAGAAATTGAACTGTGTTATGGTTCTTCTTGAAATTATATTACATATATATGATGAATATTTCAGTTAATTAAACCTACAATTACTGTAAGGAAATTGTTTAGGGTTAAATACATACTTCCATTTTGCGGTGTCTGAGTAATGTACGCGTGGTTGGTAAGAGATGTTGATTTTGCAAAAAAAAAAAATCACTTGTGAAATTCTTCTCAGAGTTGCATGCAAAGCACGAGTGTTGTATCTTAAGTGTATGAGAAACAATTTCCTATTCAAACGTGCATGTTTAGCAATTCTTCTTGTAACAAATTGCAGGGTCATGTCGCTCATTCTATTAAGGCGGGTTTTCAATTGCTGCTTATGGATCCTATGACGTTGACATATGCACGTGTATATCCTTCTAAGGCTGCGAACTTGTTCTTGAGTCTCCCTTGAATAGTCCGTATTTTCAATTAGTGCATTGAACAATTCCATTTCATACGAGATTACACGTTCAGGGAGTTTCCTATCAAATGAAATCTAGTAAATACATAAAATTTTATATGAAAAAAAGAGGTTGACATTAACATGGCAATGTGTTAACTACTTGGGACACCTAAAACCAGAACTTATGATTCAAGTCACACCTGTGAAAACCTACAAAATGTTGGGGTCAAGTTTGCACGAATATTTCACAGCTCAATTTGCATGGATTTTGTTTCTAGAAAGCAAAGATCCGGAGGTAATAGAGTTTGATCCAAGACCTACAAATACTGAAAATGAATCGTAATAACTCATATATCCGGTAGTTGTATTAAGTAATAATAACATAATATTTCCATAGGAAAGTAAAATGTTGTATTAAGGAATAATAACATAATATTTCCATAAAAAAGTAAAACGTGCACAGTTTTTTTTTTATAAAAAAAAACTCATTTCAAGTGCTATCTTGGAACTGCCCCTAAATAGTCATAGTATTTGTATGGGAACAAGTCAATGACCTCTATTTTTCCACAAGAAAAAGAGAGATTCATTTCTATTATATTGAACAAAATGCAGACCCGTCATAAGACGACATTTATATCCATAGTTTGAAACAACATATTATCACAATTTTATCCTTTGAATCTAAATCCTTGATTTTAACAGACACATACTATAGGGTAGCATCGGATACCCATTGTCTCCTACATTACAAAAGGAAGTAAATACTTCCATGATGGTAAACCAATGATACATATACTCCCATGTCACCCCTATGATACAAATGAAGAAAATATGGAGATCACTGAAAGCAAAACTGTTTAGATGAATACCCCATGTATATGGTCAACACATGTATGGCCATATTTAAGGGAGTCCCAGCAAATTATAGGTTATTAAGAAATAAAAGGTTCTAAAGAGGATACCTGGCAAGCAAGAGGTGCAAACATTAGGAGTCACAGTAGATTCTGCTACAGAGTCAAGGAGCCCGACAGCATTCCCACCTTGAAATAAGACAGCAATTAAAAGTGTTAAAGCTTGATTCAACACAAAAGCTTAAGCTCTTAGGAGGAGGGTCACAAATTTGTGTGTATCCTGAATGTTAAAGCATAGAACAAGCAAGAGGTGCAAACATTAGGAATCACAACAATTTCTGCTACAGAGGCCAAGGAGTGAAACAACACCCTACACTCAAATAACACAGCAATTAAAAGTGTCAAAGTTTGATTTAACACAAAAGCTTCACAAAAGCTTAAGCTCTTAGGAAGAGGGTCACAAATTTGTGTGCATCCTGCATGTTAAAGCATACAAAAGGTCCTATATGTTAATAAAAAGTTGAGAAAGATCTAAAGAATACATAATGTGGGAAATAGATGATAATAATACTCACTTGTTATGCTATCTTTAATCTTGTAATCAGGGAAAAGTAAGAAGAGCCTCTGTATAGAGAGGAATGTAATTTCAAGTGGTGGTTATTTTAAAACTGATTTTCTTTGTAGTTGTTGGTTATTTTAAAACTGAACTAAATACACTTGTGCTTTATAAATGATGTACACCTGTTAAATCAGTAAACTTATCAAATTTGGAAAAAAAAAAACAAATGTACTATCAAAAAATAAAAGAAGAAAAACAAATGTTTTTACCTTTTGGACATTGTTGATTTTAGTTTACCAGCATTGTCTTCTTTACTTTTGCATCCTTGATAGTAAGAACAGCTAATACAACACCTCATTAAAACATTGGATAAAGATTTTACAAATAAAGTACACCTCAAAATGTACGGTGTACCTGGTGACCTTGTGCTCAGGAGCAGATATAAGCAAAAGAACCAACCGTAAAGGATTTTGGATCATGAAGCTAAATTGAAGTAATAAGAACTTAGAATGACTGCTAAATAGAGGTAAGAAAGCAAAAAGGTAATGTTTAGAATACTGATTATGATAATTGTTATCACATATATACCAATGATAAGGAAAATTAGACTCGCCCGAGTTCTCTTACCATTATGGAAACATGATTGGGCACATCCCCTCTTTGCATTACCTCAACAATAGTTAATGTATGGAGATACTATGATTCATTTTTAACTAATTCAACACTGTTAATTATAATATCTTTGAATACATGTATTATAGTGGAATACAAGATATACATTAATGATAATAACAATATTAACCATAATACTATATAATTATAACAATAATAGTAATAGTAACAGTGCAATACTAATAATAATGATAGTAAATGGAACGAAAGTGATACAAGGCTAAACTTTTATATAATATAGATAGTTCATTCAATTAAAATGCAGAATGGAAAGCATTACTGGAAAATAGAATTCATACATCAAGGTAAACTAAATTGCAGGCATATAGATAACTAATCTATTGACTAATATCACCATCTACATCCTCAACCATTCTTCTTCTCTTACTTTTTGTAATCAGTGCATCAGTTTCATCACCATGTATCATCTTATCCTCCTTGATTGCAACTCCTTTCTCCTATAAGGTCAAAAAAAAAATATAGTTAGTAGATTAATTGGGCTTAAAAAATTGATAGGAGTAACCAAACAAACCTCCTCAAGCTCTCCAATTTCTTGTTGATTGTGAACATTCTCATCAGGAATAGAAAGAGCAATCACTTTAAAATTTTCACATCCATATACAGCATTGTACTTATTTAGCTTTAACTCTTTTCCTATAAGAGCTTTAACTTCTGCGGGAACATCAATGCTGTCTAAGGGTAATTTGTTAAGTAATTTGTGTGCAGATGTGTCAAGCTCCTTCTCGGCAATATCATTGAACAACACACAAGTTGTTTCACCGGTGTTATCCATGATCTTCACGTGTATTTTAAATCTAAATACATCATAGAGATTAGAAAGTAACACAAAAAACTATCTAACTATATCGAAAGGAATATGTGTAGAAAGATAAATTGACTTACGAAACCAAATGAAAGTCAGTTGGTTTATTGCATTTGTCACAGAAATAGTCCCCATCCATGGTGGACAACTGTTTTGAGCACTTTTTACAGGCCTTGTAACATCATCCAGTAGTGGACACTATTGCAGTGATTGTCCCTTTGACAATTACTATGGGATCCTGATGCATATAATTATGTTTAAGAGTTAAGATACACATGCATTTATGTATAATATGATACTACATTATATTATAAATGAAAGAGTAAATATGATTAGAAAAGAACATTCACCTCCACATCCCAAGTAGTACATAGTAAACCATCAATGGTCATCATATCCATAAGTGTAGCCCCACTTTGAGTACGTTTCTCCTTGGTTGGATTAATTTCAGTTACATCAACATCTGCAGCGAATCGATCGATTAACGATGTCACATAGTCTGTGTTCAGGTTCACATATACCCTGGTAGCACTCGTTGAAGAAAAGCAGACATCACCTAAAAAACATATTGAACAATACATTGACATCCTTAGAATATGAAAATTATACACGGAAACATAAAAACAATACACAATATATATAAGTAGTGTCACGCACCTTGGAAAGTTTTGACCCTTGTATAAGTCAGAATGAGTATGGCAGGAATTTTATCCTTTGCGCTTAAAATGTTGGGGTCAAAATCTTCACCCAATTTCCCCCACAAAGTAACCACTGTCGTAATTAAGCTTAAAGTTACCATAGAGAAAGTGTAACAGCAAAGAAATAGACAAACTAATATCTATACATCTTTGATGTTTATTAATCAAAATTAACAAACCAAAAGGAACATAGAGAATCAAATTATTCATATTCCGTCACTTGAAATATATCAATTCAATACCCCATATTTTTTATCAACTTACCTCTGACCTAATATATTCCAGTGTTACAACCAAACATAGAAATCAGCTTCAAACTCTAATTGATAGAAGGGGAACAATCATTTGAACAAATTCTAGAAAAGTTAAATCAAACTATAGCAATATATAATTAAATCTACAAAATATTATTGGGTATAAGTGATGAAAGACATACAAATTTGTCACAATATCGATGTCCCTTTTCTTCCAGCCCTTTCCCATAGTTTATATGTCACCAATACTCTGTATGCATCCAATAACATCTACAATATAGGAATTTTGTTTTATCAATACCTTGTTTTAACAATATAAAAAATTCAGCAATAAAGTTGATTGTACAAAGGATGGGTACCTGATAGAATTGTATCATTGTTCATGCGTGGGTCCAATAAATCTGTCGCTATAAAGTGGAATCCGTTTTCTGGGATTTTCACAACCTCAGTTGTTATTTTCTTAATGGAAGTGGGATTATGGAAGACAGTCCTAGTATCACCAAGGAGGGGCCTGAAATTTCCAACAATTGGAACAACCTTGAAAATTTTAACTTCTTATAATAGACATTCATGCAATAAGCCCTTGAACTTTGACACAAAGTTATTCCAAATTGTTGCATGAATCATATTCCCATGTAATTAGGAGGAGGTAATTTAATCTTAACTGATTCTATATAAAGGAGAATGTAAGTCAAGAAAAACAAAAACATTGTAACATATAAACAGTTACCTCTTCATCAATGAAGATCATATCAACGCTAATCAATTCTCCACATTTTTTGTTATTCAGATATTCTCACATCCTTCATATCTGGATATGTGTATTAGTGGTAATGTTTATGAGATCTTTGAAAGCAGTGAACTTGATTAATATGTATTGATATTGATATGTATGAATAGAGAAGGAATGGGCTACGAACTATTAATAAACAAGAGTATGAGAGTGATGTCCTCAATTTGTGCATAAAAGAAGTAGCGCCAAATAACCACTAAATAACTGATTCACATTTTGGCTCCTAAAAGTAAGGTAAAGTTGCTAGTGTGTAGCTTCGAAATTAAGACTAAGTTGGTAGTGTTGAGTTAGTGATCAATAAAAGCAAGTAAAAAAATTTCTGTACAAATATTAAAGTCTCAACAATTATGTGATCGGCTTAGTGTACTCTAAGTCGAATGTTGAATTTCTTAACCCTTTTGTCAAGCAAGCCTTAGACCTCTTGTATGCTTAAGCATTATGAGGCAATTAGTGGGGTTTTCTAAGCACAAACAACTTCTATATGCCAAGGAAGTGGTAGTGACACTTTGATAAATGGTAGGACACGGGAAGGGTGTAAGAGGCTAAAAACAAACAAGGGGTTATTCATAAGAATGAGATTGAGAGGTATCTTAGTAAGGAATTAGAAGATGATCATGCCTCCTTTGATGTCTTGGGTTGGTGAAATTTAAATGCCTATAGGTTCTTTTTGATCTCTAGAATGGCAAAATAAATTTTGGCTATTTCAATCTCTACCGTATCTTCCGAATCGGTCTTTAGTGATGGATGTATGATCATTCATTATTTTAGGACATTGCTGAGTCCTATTATGATACAATGTCTTGTGCGAACTAAAGATTGGATGAAGGTACACGTGAATGCAAGTGCCTTTACATCATTGATTGAAAAAAATGGAGAACTGCAACATCGCCGAAGAAGATAATTTTCTGTTTTAATTAATTTATAATTTAATCTAAATTTTGCAGATTTAGGGAAAAATTGGAGCTCCTATCTTGATTTGATTTGGGTTGAAGACT
>JAYMSU010001472.1:0-10391 GCA_036897765.1 Erodium chrysanthum | reverse complement strand
TACAGCAAAGTCTCAATTCTCAAAGATTGCATCGATGGTTAAATAACAAATTTCATCTTGACGACATCAATGATGTCTGCATCCCTGCTTTATAAGATCAGCCCCAACTAATTCATTTTCCTCCTCAGCTCTTACAAAAGAGACGGCCCGCATATCACAAAGAGTAATATGTAAGGAATTTGAGTCTGCACTTACAAACCCACCTATATAACAAATATACTCTGGTATAAACAATCATTTATATTTAAGTTCATGTTAGCAGAATGTCTAGTCATATGCCATGTTCACTTTTCCTAAATTATCAATTTTCCAAATTAATTGCACTCTATCCATCCTAGATATCAATGAGAGTAAGACACTGGAGGATGGCTTCTATTAGTGCCCTATGAATTTGGCTATCTTGTCAATAAGGCGCGTGTAAGACTCATTAAACTATTTCTAATATATTTGCTCTGGTTCATGTGTGCGTATGTATAACAGGAGAACTTTACTTACTTGAGCAGTAAGTGACTTAATTACTTCTTTTGCTGCTTTGCACTTTGCCGTCTCCTCTCCAGCTATTGTGATGGCCTCCTTCAGCTGTTTAGTTGTTTTTTCCAGCTCAACCTCTTGATGTTGTGCTTTATGAGTAAGATCTTCAACCTAAAACAGTATAAGAGCTTAAGCAAGGCTGAAAATCATAAACCCACAAAAGTTTAGTCCATCCATGCAGAACAGATTTTTATATTCTACCATGCATACCAAGATGCAACGACATGACTTATATTGCATATATGATATATGACATATATTATATTTATAGTACCAATGCATCCACTCCAACAGGGAACCTTCATTTTCCTTCAGATTCTGAGCCACTCCGCAAGCAGTGTTAGCAGGTAGGACATACATTGTAATTCTTAAGCAGTGAAGACAGACAGGTAGGACACACTCAATTTGCTAAAGTAACCCATTGGATTAAAAATGAAGTACATACCTAAGTCCTTTGAGAAAAAAAGAAGCTAATTATGGTTCACATACAAACTGCAATTCATGATTACTGTCTTATTGATCTAAAACTGAATTTAGCATTGTTCACTTGACTTGGTGTCTGAAAGTCTCAAAAGCATTTAACTTCTATATAAACTTTGTATCATGTACCATGAACCAACATAGTAATATAGCTTTGAATCAGTTACCATGAAGAAAATAACCCCACAACCAACAAGTTTAGGATATTTTGATAAGATATATAGTAAATCTGGAAAAGATGTTCATGCAAGTGTGCCTATGTGTTCAATCATCATCATACACATCTTGATTTGTAGTTGGGATCCTCAAAACTCCCATCCCCATTCATTCTTCCACCAACAATGTCAAGCTCTTCTAGATCCCAAGCTAGCAGGCAGTCAGGTTGCATCTCTTTATTTTGTTTGTTTTACTCCTAAGCTAGATAAGACTAGGAGCTCAGGTTTATTATTATCATTATTATTATTCTAGCAAAAGCCTAGTTAGATAAAGAAACTTAAATAAAAAATATATATATATAATGTCCAAATACAGTACTTGGTGAAATGCATGTCTTACAATAATAACAAAAGTTACACAAGTAGTTGGATTAAATATCATACCTGAGCTCTTAATTTAAGAATTTCTTCACTGAGGCTATCGTTTCTTTTCTTGGCATCATGTATAACGGTTCTTGGTGAAGCAAGCCCTGATAGAGTAGGTGTTGGCGTGGTAGATCGAGGTGGACTGGACCGCCTTGATGTTGGAGATGTTGCTCGAGAAACAATCCTTGATCCCGGTAGGGAAACTGAAAAAAATTTCTTGGAAGATCCAAACATTGGATTGAAAGATTTGGAGCTATTGATAGTACCTGACTGAGAAACTCCATTTGCAACGGGTAAAGCACGATAACCATTATAGTCTAGTTTCTTGTTCCTTTTGGAAGATCCACTTTCCACTACTTTGGATGATTCCATAGATGAATTTCTTCCCAGTTGTCCTTGGAATCTCAGATCCAATCTTTCATCCTTGTCAACAAGTTCATTTAGTCCCTGATTAATACTTCCTCTTCTGCTCAAAGAAGAGTGAGATGAGGAGTCAGTTTCATTGACCTTCTTAAGTTTGATGTAACATTTATCACAAACACGATAAGGTTTGTTCGCATTCGGTGCCAAGGAAGCCCTTAGGGATTTTTTCCCGCTGCATGAATTGCAGTAAGCAAGTCCACAATTATAACAATTATGCCGTTTCCTTTTGAAATTAAATGGAACACGACAACCAGAACACATCGATTGATCAATGCCAGAAACCCATTTATGAAGACAGATAGCTGCCGTAAAATTAGTACCACAAACTATGCTTTTGACTTGCTTGTCTTTCAGTGCTTCAACTACCGATGGGGAATTTCTATCATCTGTGTCCCCATGACCCAATCGACCATTTGCACCCTTTCCCCAAGTGTAAACCTCAGTTCGTGAAGTCAAAACTGCAACATGGTAAGCACCACAAGATATTTCTTCAACAAAATTCTTCATAAGTCTTCCATCAACACGGGTAGGGAGTTTCCCATCAGCTTGTGGAACCCCCAGTTCTCCATAAACAGGGCTTCCCATTGTGTAAACATGGCCTGTAGTTGTAAGTGCTACAGTCAAGTTGTGTCCACAGGCAACTTGACAAAAGTTAGGTTCAACAATTGAAGCAACACAAGTAGGCACAAGTCTTGCTTCCTTATCACCATGCCCAAGACGGCCTTTATCTCCATCTCCCCATGTAAAAAGCTTTCCTGAAGAGCAATTGCTGGAACTTGAAGACCCGACCATGACTTCAACAACAGCAGCAGTGTGCCAAACACCACAAGCCGCTCGAACAGTTCGCAGACCCTTGAGAGACTCCACTTCCTTGGGTACAGACACATTTTTACGATCCCCGTGTCCCAAGGCACCAAAAGTTCCATCACCAAAAGTAAACAATTGCCCAGCAGAAGTTACAACAGCTGTGTGCCATGGTCCACATGAAACTGAGCAGACATGTATTCCCTCCAATGGTCCACTTAATTTCCTTGGAACCCACTGACTTGATTGATTTCCATGTCCAACAAGTTCAAAGTTGCATGAATTACCACCCCATGTGTACAAATCACCCGAAAGCGTTACAGCACAAGTATGATATTCCCCACATGCTACAAGTTCAACATTGATATTTTTAAGACCATCTAATAGCTTTGGATGTGAGACATCAGAGTCTACACCATGTCCAAGTCTGCCCCCTAGTTCCTCGCCCCAAGAGAAAACCTCTCCCTGCTTAGTCACTAATGTAGCATGCCGTCCACCACAAGCTATATTCTGAACATCAAGTACAACAGCAGATTCCAATGCCTTGGGCAATAAGGAATCCATCTTAACACTTGAAGAACTTCCAACTTTATGTGTTCCTCCACCCAAAATGCCATCGCCTATGCTTTCCCCCCATATGAAAACATCCCCTAAGGCATCACCATCATCATGACCCGAGCCTTGACTAGATGAGCTAACAGCACTTGATAAACTAACTCTAAAAGCATCCATGCCTGTACCCTTCATACGCCCGGTTATTCCATCAGAGCCTCCAGATGATAATGAATGAGCAGAGACACAACCAGAGTCTGGAGGAAAGAAAGCCTTGGGAGGTGCAGCACATAACATTGCATCTGATAATGCCTTCTCTAAACCAATGAAAGGAGGGCTTCCGTATGGAGTACGGAGACGAAGGGGATCCACCCCATCCTGATGAACAGCAAGAAAAAAAAACTCTTGGTTAACTTATGGTAACAGCAGTGTTCTAAAAATCCAGGTATCTCCCCGAGGACTCGGTGAAACTTAACCACCAAGTTCGACAACTGGAAATTGGTCAAAACTCATCAAACTCGGATCAACAACTTTCAATATACAATTCTAAAGTATATGTGAAAATTTGTAATCGAAGATTTGTGCATAGCACGAACACTAAAAGAGATTATAGATAGCAGTCCAATTCACTTTTCATACAATTCAATTTCACAGAACATGAATTAAAATGTGTTTGGATCTATTTTATTTTACTAAACTATTGCTATAACTGTCTTTAATATATGTATTATATATTAATATATATAATACAAAACGAGTTATGCCGATTACTCGCCAATTAGTCAAAAGATCCTTATTTGTCGTTTCGCCGAGTTTGGCCGATCTCGAGTTTTAGACCCTTGGGCAACGATAATACAGCATTCGAAACTAGGCAAACAAATTACCTTCTGTGAACTATCGCCACTTCCAAATGGGGAGCTCAAAGGAGAACTTCTTTGCGTGTGTGCCCTAGGACTAGTCGCTTCAGATGAGATTCCATCACTCCTTGATTCTGCTCTCCCTTTACGATGGTGCCCGCGTGCTATTAATGCTTTCAGGCCAGTAAACCAGACCTCAGCTTCATCTTTATCCTTGCAGATCTGGTGAGCATAATTAAGCTAAAAGGTTATAAAAGACTTTCGATAAAACTTTAGTAAATACTACCACTCCTTTCTAATACAGAATGATTTGGTAACTAATTTAAAGGGACTGAGAATGCTAAGTACAGTGGACGGGATCTCTAGATATGAGATTGAGCAGAGTTCAATAAGAAGAAACAGTAAGGAATAGCCAACAGAAAGAAGATGCCTACCAAATCTAACGACCTATCATCATATATGAGAGAAAATGACTGGTATTCCTTCTCCGGCCGAGGATACCTTTGAAATATTGGCTGCAAAGAAAATAAACAGAAAAATATTATCTTGAAGCATTGTAATTGTAAAGAGATCAACCAAGAAGATGCTGCCTATTGCATGATTGTATATGAAGTTGCATGCATAAATAACCAAGTAAGTGAATCATAGAAGAGAAGTAACATTCATGATGAACCACCTAATGGATTAACATAATGATTAATCATGTTTTTTAAACAAGCTGAACGCACAGCTCAGAGCTGGAGTTTTACATTTACAGATTGAAGTTAACATATCCTCAGAAGTACAAGCTTCAACTATAAAAGAGATCAGAGTTTCTTGCAGTGATATTTAACATCGTAATATGTACAGCATCTTGTAAACTGGTTGCTTCCGATGGATTACATCTTTGATTAGATCCACACACATAATGGTATATAAAGCAATATGAATAGCCAATATGTTAATAGTTTACAAACCATCTTTGATGTTCAAACCATGTTCAAGCTATTAGCATGCACAAACCATGCTAATAGCTTAAGATCTAAAACTGTTATTAAACTCAAATAGCACATCCATAAATAAGTTATCAAATGCTGTAAAATTTAATGTTGGGTGGGCCAACTGGTAAAGGGCTTGCCTCTACTAAACAAGGTCCTGACTTCAACCCTTGGTACATACAAATTGCCAATAAAAAATGCTGTCAAATTTTTGTAATCTACAACTGAAATTGTTACAAAAATATGCTACATGCAAAAGTGTGGAAGATCTCTACATGTAAGAACTTACTGTGCGTTGACCAGGTATAATTCTGGAGACATGACTTAGTTTAAGATGTTTCTCCTCTTTCCCCGAGAACCATATTAGCACAGATTCATCCTGAAAGGAGCATATTCAGAGTACATAACACAGAGTCTTGGTACAGAAGAACAATACAAGGACGACTTGACCACAAGACCAGAAATAACTGCTAAAATTGGCTCATTAACACAAAAATTCATAGGCGCATCCAATAATTTAATAGCAGGAAGATGTTTGGCTTCGGCCAAAGTGGAAGCAAATAACTTTTGAAGTGTTCTGTACAACTTTTTTGTATGGCTAGCCTTGTAACTGGTCAGGTAACAAAGGTGTTCCCCTTTATATATCTACTAAATGTCAAAATAAGTTTGTTACAGAGTTTTTAAAAAGTAAGTACAGTATCACCTCCCAGCGCATAATATCTGACCAGAAGATAAAAAATAAAGGTGTTGTAAAAGGTCCTACACTCGCTTAATTTATTCCCTCTTGATAGTGATTTGTAAATATTGATCCCTGTAGCAAAAGGATACTCATGGATATGGTTAATGGTTTAATATAAATATCCCACTTAGTGAGGTTACACCCCATTCACTCATATTGGCGAGAAGCGTTCATTATCCAGAAAATATCATTCTAACAAGATAGTTAATTGGTTGTTAATTTGAATTTTAAATCATCTTTTGGTGTTCAAACCTTAACCCATCCTAGCAAATAATATGGCATATATATTTCAATCTAATATTAGATTAATAGTATTGCCTCAGTTGTAAAATAAGTGTCTCATTTGACTATTTGCAAAAACTAAGCATACAAATTTTAGGGTTTGACTTCCCAACCTTTGCCCTCATGTACTTCCTGTGCACACTACTCAAGTTGTTATAACTGACATATGAAGGGGTATTATTGGTAATCTATGCTTAATTAACCATCTAAAATGGAAACGGGACACTTATTAGGGACGAATAGAGTATCCACTAACAATTTCTAGCAACAATACGAATTGACAAAAGTAGAATAGGCAGTACATTTCTTAGTCAGTATACCCACAGTATTGTAGAAAAACAATGATGATAAGTCAGTATACCCACGGTAATATTACGATACAACAACGATGATGATTATCATGGTAAGAAGCAAACTCTAGTAAGTCATATCAAATAAATAAGATAAAGCACATGATTTTCAGAGATATTCAATCTTACATTAGCAAGCCTGAAGGGACAAAACTTGGGCTTCCCTCTGCGTCCATACTTAAGCAGATGTGCCCCTTTCTTCAGAGCAGTGATTGCCTATTGTAATAAGAAGTCAGGCATGTAGAAGAGACAAGCATACCGCTACAATTTACCAAACACAAGAGACCTATAACTATTTGCATCTATACTTATGTGCAGTTACAGAAAATGGAGTGCACCAGGTTTTCCAATACAATCATGCACATAAATTTTCACATCACCCACACAATAGACTTAGTACCAACTTTCACATAATTAAATGGAGTCTTAACTCTGAATCCAAGTCAATGATTTGGCTCACCCATTTAATTAAACCGAGCAACATTGCTTATTTGACAACCCAAGTGTAAGAATATCACAACAAAATTAAGACCACTACTCATTTCACTATTGGATTAACTTTCCCAAACATTCGAAATTTACAACAACAAAAAAGATGAAAGTCCAGTAAAAATGAACAGAGAAATTACCAACTCAATGTCCCTCTCCACCGCACCAGCCCTTGACTGATCCGCAGTCATCTCCGCCGCTCTCACAAAATTCAAGAACTGACTTCCCGACACAAAACCCTACTCTCCATCACGCCAGTGCACCACCGCTCCGCGCATTGCTCCGACCAGGACGAAACTAACCTGAAACACGACGCCGCCGCCGCCGCTATCAAACCCCCAAACACCTTCACATTGGAGGGGATTCGCACGCGGTCGCGAAATTGAAGTTGAAGCCGCTCGAGTTCTTAGTCCGATTTCGATCGGAGAGTCGGAAAGGTTCGGCTCCGCCGCGGGGTTGGAAAATCTGGCTCCGGAATCGATGAAAACGGTAGAGAGGGGAAGGGAGGGAGAGGGCAAATCTGAGCAGAAGGTGAGAGTAGAATCGGAGATGGAACAATGGTTTGGAGGTGAGATTGAAGGTAGGGACGAGGCAATGGCGGGGAGGGAAATGAGGGAAAGGGGAGAGTGTAGAGAGAGAGCTGAGTAAGGAGTCGTGTACGAGTATTGTTCAGTCGGAGAAGAGAGAATCTAAGCAAGGAACATTTATTATTATTTGTACAAAAAGAAAAAGAAAAGTGCGTGTGGAAATGATTGTTTCGGTGCCCAAAATGCCTTTTTTATTACTAATTAATAAAAATACGAGAAAATTTATTGGAATTTAGTGGGCAGTGTTTTTTCATTTTTTTGACTTTATATTGAACCCATATATCACATTATAAAAAGACATTTTAAAAGTAACTGTGAAAACGAAAAATTATATATTCAAAAAAACGAAAAAAAAAATAGATGTCATCACATGGAACTAAGTCTAAACAGTTTTTTTTTAAGAGGAACACATGGAATGCTTCGGTAATCTCCGCAAAAATAATAGCATCTAATTCTGGTGTCATATATTGCCCTGGTCATGTGTGGTCAAACCAGACTAGAAACTGACGAGTCATCCAATCAGCTGCCCAATTAGCAGTACAAGGAACATAAACAACCGACATATTCGGCAAATTAGCCAACATGGTTGTACAATCAGAAATCAAAACACCTACGGGACTACTCCATCTCATTGACGCATGGATCACGTTCTGGCAATCTCCACTAGCTCAGCATAAAGCCATCCCGGAAGCAGGTGATTTCTAGTCAACATGACCGGACCAACAATATCACGACAAAGTATACCCCAACCTTGTTAAATGTCCAAAATCTTGCTTTCCCTCGATCATTATGGTGCAATCACAATTATTCACTAAGGAGTGAATGTGTTAATAATAAGTGAAGGCATGAGATAGATTCTAGATGTGTCCTAACACAAATATTGAATACCACTGCAAAAGCAACGGAAGGATATTTTTTTCTTGAAGACTTCATCAAGTAGTCATGTGGAGCATCTCATAGCTTCTACTTTCTTCTAGTGCTTTTAAGGGCACGACGAGACAATTCCACGGCTGTGGGGAAACGTAGATACCATTAAGCTGAGCCATAAACCTTAAGAGAGACATTCAGTGTCGTGGACTGATATGAACGCGTCATATGCTTAAATGTCTTATTCTTGGCCTCACATTTAAGCCCTTTCCGTGCCTCTTTATTGTTAATTATCATTATCTCTTTGATCTTTACTCGTATTATGTTCTCTTGGCTATGGGTAGGTATTTGGACTAAAATGAAGCAAAAATCAGTTCAAGGAGTCTTAGAACGTGGTTGATCTTTCGAAGAGCATAACTTCCTCATATGAGCTTCGATTTTGTCCCACAAGATGTCAAATGAAGGGAATTCCAAGATCTACAACTTTTATGAAGACACTTAATTCGTATTTTGAGGAACAACCAAGGAAAGGTACAGTTCCATGACCCTTCCCTGAGGAACGTCTGTTCCAAAAGAGGAACACCTGAAGTCCAGGAAACGTTAAGATGAAGAACGGCTAGGGAACGGTGTCGTTCCATGACCGTTTCCTAAGGAATACCCAAGAGGAACGACTATTCCCTTGGTCGTTCCATCGTGCATATCTGCAATTTTCTATAGAATTTCCTTTTTTGCCCTTAATTCCTTACTTGTATAAATAGATAGCTTACGGTTTTTGAGGTCTTGTGTTGGGTTTTTGGGAGACCTCTTAAGAGAGAAACACACTGGTAGAGAAAGAGAGATAGAATCCATGTATGAATCTTGAAGGTTGTTAAAGAACAAGTTGAAATTGGTAACGGGTACCTTTTTCTCTTGCTTTTTTTATGGTTTATTCTTGCATTTAATCCATGATTTTTCTCTCAATTGCTATATGTGAGTAGTTTCTTTAACCTAAGATATGGGTTTGTAGATTCTAGGTTTCCATGTGTTTGGTAGATGAATATGCTTGCAATTGTGGTGTAGGACTAGTTGTCGTTGGTTAATTTGAGCTTAATCCCCCATTTCCTTAATTGCCTTAGTGGATGTTATGTTCTTCGGTTCAATACTTGAAAGATGAGAACTTTAGTTTGTCTAGAATTGACCAACACTAGTATTTAAATCCATTCTAGAAATAGGTGGGTGAATACAAGTGCAATAGTTATAGATTGAACAATCAAAAATTATAGGGTTTCATGAAACTTAAGGTTGTACACCATTCTACACATAATTAGTTGTGCAACCCCTCTTCATCGGAAGCAGTGGGGGTCGAAGAGTAAATGGAAATGGGGCTATTGAGGGAAGAAAGGTCCATGGAGAGAAGAAGGCTCAGTTCTTGGATGAAGAGAAGAATAAGCCAAACATGTATGGGCCGTCCGTTAAATAGAATTCTGTTTAGGGTTGAGGGCATGTTGTTTGAATTCAAAGTGTGAAGGGTCACGTGTGTACAGTGCAAAGCGTTACAGATTCGTTGTGAAAAGAAAATGAGGGTATATAGATTCGTTCTGAAAAATAAAGCCGGTGTGTAGAGATTCCTTTTGAAAAGAAATACGGGTCTACATTTTTTTAAAAGACAATACATCAAAGAAACATAATTAACGCAGAAATTAAGCAATTCATTTCCATTAAACATAGTTAACATTGAAATTAAACATTACAACAGTCAAGATCATTTACATTTGAAAATTATGATCTCGACTTTTATTATAATCCCGATAACATAACTCTACTCCTTAATTGAAAGTACGTGTGAGGATAGTCTCAACTCTTTTGATCTTGGCTTGGTGGGGCTCAAACTTA
>JAYMSU010001471.1:0-10392 GCA_036897765.1 Erodium chrysanthum | reverse complement strand
ATCCAGTACAGGCAGTACTACTGGAAGTACGGTGTGAGCCCCTTCAAAGAGGATAACGTGGCGGTCCAGCCAGACGCCGCCGGAGAAAGCGGCCTTGAAGGCACCGGCGAGAACAACAACAGCGGCAATGCTGCTAACAGGAACGATTTTGTGGACGGCAGGAGCACCAACAACCGGTGCTTGTTTGTTGGGTGTAAGCTAAAGGCCATGGCTTTGACTAAGTTCTGCCATCTCCATATCCTCTCAGATGCAAAGCAGAAGCTTTACATTCCTTGTTCCTATATTATCAAAAGGTACAATTTTTAACCATTTCACATAAATGAATTCAATAAATTTTGAATTGTTGGTTGGTTTGGGACTATGTACTGTCTGTGGTTGAGTTTATGCCAACTCTTGATGAGGTGGGTTGTTGTTATGTGGACATAGATTTGAGGGACTTCCTTCTGAAATGGGTTCTGGTTTAATTGGTGATTTCTCTAGTGTTCTTAAACATTTGCTATTCGTTAAGTTTGGTTTGCGATTGGGGTTTGCTTTATTTGTTTCAATTTGGGTGGATTCTTCCTCAAACAGAGTATCTATGTATTAGCCCGTTCTAGAGCTTTATTTAACATTCCGAATGCTGCCGCTAACTTATCCTGACTGTTGTTATTGTGCCTGTGATTGCTGTTGTGGTCACTGTAGGACTGCTGTTGTCCACGGACTACATTGACCAAGAAAAATATGTGGTGTTCAGTGTTTTCTATGACTTTTAAATCATTTAACAGTCTAGCCTTGACTCGTGAAGAGCTTTCTTTTCTCTTTAGTTTTAGCTAGTATTTAATATTGATAGTAGAAAGGGTATTGTTGTGGTATGGGGTTATGATCCCTTTTCGAGTTGCATTTTCTAGATGTATATGATGAAGTGCAGAAATGAAATCTACGATAAAATAGCATCCTCTATATCGAGTTATAATACTTAAGGATATGATGTACACTGCGTGAAGGACACGCTGGTTCAAATAAGATGTATTAGGTTGACTGATTGGTACTCTGGTATGTTGATTGTGATTGCCCCACTGTGTGTATTTGCAATATTCAACTTATGACTTGAAAAACATGTGGGAATATTTAAATATTGCTTTGACAGAATGGCTTCTGTTTCTTATATATAAAAATGACTTCTGTTTCTAGTTAATTCTGATTGATTGGGTATTCATTTCAGTGCTCAGGCAGGAAATATTACATGTGGGAAGCCAATTCTGAGGTCCATCCAACCTACTCTCTGCACTGTCCACTTTCAAAAGGCTCAGAAACATGTCACTCGAGCTTTGAAGAGAGCAGGCTTGAACGTTAACTCTTCTAGTAAGCTTGCTCCCAAGTTTCATGTCTTAGTGGCAGAATATGTGCGCCAAATCCAGACCCATCGAAGATCTCTGCAGAAAGAAAAAAGTGAAGTTGAGGCTGAGGAGCAAGGTGCTGGCTGAGCCCTGCTAAGTGACGATAGCAAGCATGATTCATGGTGCATCATTGACAGTGTGAATAGATGCAACAATCCAAGGTGATTTTTTATAATTCAACTAAGTAAACATAAACATTATGCTGAAGGAGTGGCTTCGTATCATATTTTCCTGAAAGACCCCTTGATTATCATTGTCAAACTGGCATTTTTGTGTTATTTAACCCTAAAAAGTACCATAATTGGCCTTATCATGATCCATTGTATAATAAGTAGTTCAAGCATTGTGAATTTGGCATTTCTTATAATCTATGACCCTAGCTACTTCATTTGTTAAAGCTAATTAGGCTAAACTTGAAAATAGATATGATGTCAATATCCAGTTATCTCAAAAAGGCGCTTCTTAACACGATAGTTTGACCTTGAATTATATAAGACATAAGATATACTATAATGTGGTCCTATATGTTGTTTCATTTTCTCTGTTCTTGCCATTTGCATATTTGCAGTGTCCATAGTCTACCTCACCGCCAATTGATAGGTTCCAGTTTCCTAATGGAATGAAACTCCTTCCTTTAAGCAAAATATGTAATCTGTAGGCCACTGCATATAGATTTCAGTTAAATGCAACTCATAAGTTTCTATTTCTCATTGCCCAATTTGTTACTTGTGTTTGTACCGGTAATGCTTATATCGAATCACTAACTTGACTCCATGCTTGCAGCTGCAACAAAAGAAAATTGAATGTCAAGCTATGGAGGCTAAAAATTCTGAATAGTGTGAAGTTGCAGGACATTACTGGGTTTTGAGCAAGTTCTTGGACAAATGATGTAACCAGGCAGCTCACAAGCTTGCCCATGTTTTGTCTTTATTTTTAGTGTAATATGTCATATTGCACTACTTGATCATATTACAAGTTCCTTCTATACCCATGCTTTTATTCATATTAATCATCTCTTGAATCCATAATTGAGATACAGACTCATATCCTGCTTTTGCCCAAGTTTTAACGACTGATCATATTCTATTGAGCTTGATCCATAAAAGCATTAATCAATTGACAATATTGTTTAAAACACAAAAATATACTCGAACACAAAAATAAATGTGCACTTTTTTTCCTAATGCCGTTCGAAGGAGGAATGTGCCCGTTAATAGTGAAATGACCAATATACCCTTCAATATCCATCACATTTAAGTATGATTACATCACGGGCTATTTACAACTCCCGTCAAACAGACCATTCACGATTCGCCACGTACACCTCCGGGACAGGCGTTGACTATAGTTGACTCCATCACAGTCAAGTGTCGGTGATTCTTCAACCAGAACTGGAGGAGGAAGAAGAAGAATAGACCGAATCGTATTCTGTTTTGTGAATAAGGAACAAAGTAGAGATTTTTATATTATATTTTCTTGGGGTTTTGTTTTGCATATTCTCTCGCATCATTCTCTCCCGGAAATTGAATTGAAGAGAACGCGGTTTCAGTTCCGGCGACGAACCAGCTTTCTGCTCGGTGCAGGGACGGTTCAGTAGGTGAGAAAAACTGTAATCTTTGTTTCAAATTTGGTGTTTTAGAGCTCAATCGTGCTGCGATCTCATACCCAATTATGGGTTTGGTTTGTTATTTTCAGTTGATTTGAGGTGCAGCTCTTTTAGTTTTATCCAAAAAAAGGTTAAATCTTTTGCTACTAGGAAGCGATCTGCTTGAATTTGATCACTTTTCGCTGCTATTTTCTGCATTATAGATTTATTGCTAGTTTTTCCATAGGTCCCACAGTTTTTTTTCCCTGTTTGGTTACTGAGATAATGCAGGAAAAAGAATACTAGTTTACATAGTTGCAAATGTAGAATGTATAATAACAGTTCTTGTTTTTGCTTTGCTCAGTTAGTTGGCACCTAAATTAATTGATGTACATGGGATTTCCAGGTTTTAGGTTTATAGGCAGTTTGTACTATAATTTGTATGTATATGCTTTCTTACGAATTTGTGGGACCTTGTGGCTGTTTAATGTTAAAGTCGCTACTTTTCTTCTCATTGATTCTGCAGGTCTTGATTCTGCATAGAGTGGTAATATAGGCTGTGACAGTTTGGGGGAAAATATAAAAAGAACGCAATGGTAGAGTGCAGTGCTTGCCGTTCAAGGGTAATGTCCCCAGGTTCCGGAGCCATCTCAAGGGCTTATGATCGCCACAAGAGCGGGGTATCATCGAAGCAACGTGTCCTAAACATCTTATTGGTCGTTGGCGATTGTGTTTTAGTTGGTTTTCAGGTGATTTTTTGCTTGCATTCCTCTGATTGTGCATCAAATATTATGTTAGGTAATCATGTTTTATATGAACATCTTAGCCGGTGTTGTGTTTGGCAAATAACAATCCTTATGATAAGAGACATACTTAAGACATGCATATGTGGAAGGTAGATATGATTGGTATGCCCACATAAGGAAGATAGGAGTATATCCAAATCCAATTTCTGTATGCATACTTTGTGGCCTATAACTTTATTGTGCACTTGTGTCAAAAGATTTTATTTCATTGAAGTCTTAGTTTATACTTACGTGTATACTTAGTTTTGCCCTAAGATGATAAATTCTCCATGTTCTTGAGAAATGGATTAATTTGACCTCTGGACAGACAAATGCACTAGATAATATTGTACAAACCACAGAAGAAGGAAGAAACCACGTGTGCTATCTATGCTTGTTAGTTCTTACCTAGCTGAGGATTAATCCTCCCACTGGACCAATTTGACTTCCTTTTGAGTGATGGGTTTGCCCACTTATGTTCAATACTGTCGTGCAGCTCTCTATTTATGAATTACCTAACATTTATATTATCCTTTTTTGTGCCAGCCTATTTTGGTTTATATGTCCAAGGTGGATGGGAAGTTCAACTTCAGTCCTGTTAGTGTTAACTTTTTGACAGAGATAGTAAAAGTCTTCTTTGCAGTTGTTATGCTTTTGATCCAGGTATTTCTTACCATCTCACCTTTTGCTTACTTAAATCTATATCATAGTTTCCATGTTTCTTAATTGAAGTTTCACAAAACTCAATGTTTACTATATCTTTTGATGGGGATGAACTTCTATTCATGTTTTAAGCTTGGATTAATCATGTAGGCCAGACAACAAAAAGTTGGAGAGAAACCTCTTCTTTCTGTATCCACATTTGTGCAGGTACTGCTTTCTTACTACAAATTGTGCATTATATGTTAGAATACTATGACAAACTTGTTTTGATAAAGGCAATAGCCAACTGAAAGTTTCTACTTCAATGTACTGATTCTTGACTCTTAGTTTGCTACAAATCGCAGAAGATCACTTCAGCCTTGTCAGATATATAAATTCATTGGCCCAATCTCTTTGTTACAGGGATATATGTTTTTAGGTCTAATGCGTTCTAGGTTACATCTAACTGCATTCTAAATAAATCTATTCACATAATAGTTAATATAGGCATTTAGGTTAGTGTGTGAATAAATTTGATTCATTTAAATTGTTTTAATTATCTATAGTGAAGATTTGTTGATTGCATCCCATCAAAATCATTCCTTAGATTAATGGTTCTCACCCGTATTTAAGTTATTGTGTTATGAGATGCAAGTTTCCTGGAGTTTGAATGTTCATAGTCATCTTGATTCAATGGCATGTGAATCAAACTTGTCATTTCATTGCAGGCTGCTCGGAACAATGTACTTCTTGCTGTTCCAGCGTTTCTCTATGCTATCAATAACTATCTAAAGTTCACCATGCAGGTATAATTCTCTAACCTGGTTCTTTTTCATCTTTTTTTGGAAACTGTTCATTGTTACTTGCATTAAATATTATGTTTATTTAAAGTCATGGTATTATTTGTCTTGCTTCTTGTGCAGCTATATTTCAATCCCGCAACTGTGAAGATGCTGAGTAATTTGAAGGTACTTGTAATCTACGAATTTTATGAAGCTTATTTTTGTGTTATCACCTTCTGCATGTTTCTCTTTCAACTTCTAGAGCCTTTTCTTTATATGTGGAGTGGAGTTAATGGAGTCTCTGCACCAGTTTTTATTTTTTTTGTCTTAGTAGCTATATAAGAACATGTGCCTTAGAATGTGAGAGACATTTATCTTGGGACTCTAGTTCATGCCGCCTTGAGCAAAACAAAACCTAGCAATGATTTGCATCTCTATTAAATCTCCAGCATGCATAAGTAGTGTAATTTTAATATTATCTCCTTTTTTTTAATAATATTATCTCCTTAATGACATGACATCACAAGAACACATTGGCTATTTCCTCACTGCAGCATAATTATCAATTTCTATTTACTTCTTGTTTGTTTGCACATTTAATTGATGGTGATCGTGCAGGTTTTGGTAATTGCTGTGTTGTTAAAGATGATAATGAAACGGCGATTTTCAGTGATTCAGGTTAGTTCAGGTTACCTTAAAGGCACATTAAGGTGTATGTCAACATGTGATCTACAATAGTGTTAAATAGTGCCTTTATTACACGTTACACGCATGACTGATTATTCCTTCTTCTTCTTTTTTGCAGTGGGAAGCTCTTGCCTTATTGCTCATTGGAATCAGTGTAAACCAGCTGCGTTATTTACCTGAAGGTACTATGGCTATTGGCCTTCCAGTTGCAACGGGTGCATATATCTACACAATGATATTTGTAAGTATTTCTGATATATGCTCTGATTAATATTCTGCTTTTACGCCCTCGTTTCAACTTCTGTTCATTATGTTTTTTCATTCTTTATTTCTGATATATTCTGGAGACTAAGAATTCCATTTGACAGGTTACAGTTCCATCTTTGGCCTCTGTATACAACGAGTATGCTCTGAAAAGCCAATATGATACAAGTATTTACCTTCAGGTGATGGAGTTTTTTTCTTGAACAACTTTTATGATGAAGATAACCATCGTTTTCATCCTTGTAGTGTCTAAGAGTATAATGTGTTTTTCGTCCTTTTTCTATTTCTTACCTGGCATAAGATTAGAGTTTGAGTCATTGATACTTAAGGAATGGTTTGGTATTTTGACATTTCTTATGGCTTTGCAGAACTTGTTTCTATATGGATACGGTGCTATATTCAACTTTCTTGGAATTTTGGTAACCGCCACTGTCAAAGGTATGGGGAATATAATGAAACAGTGTTTGATATTGTGGCATGCATCAATTAACCTTTGAGTTATGATCCTGTTATGCTGCAGGTCCTGGTAGCTTTGACATCCTGCAAGGTCATTCTAGAGCCACCATGCTTCTAATCTGCAACAATGCAGCCCAAGGCATTCTTTCCTCTTTTTTCTTCAAATATGCAGGTTAGTTATAATAATATTAAATGTCTATTAGTCTTCAATGATATTGCTTAATATTACATGAGTTATCTACTTCCATTAACCATTGCACAGTATCATGCTTTTTGAATGCGTGCATTAACTGGAAAGCTTATTTTGGGCACAGATACAATTTTGAAAAAGTACTCATCAACAGTTGCCACCATTTTTACCGGGATAGCATCTGCTGCTCTGTTTGGCCATACCCTCACCATGAACTTCATCCTAGGCATCTCTATCGTGTTCATCTCAATGCACCAGGTAAAAATTAAGAAATATGGCTTCTTCTTCTTTCTGTGAAATAAGGGTGATACCTTCCAATTTTATGATGGATCTACCTAATACTTAATTTTGTTATCCCTATCAAAAGTCAAAGACCAACAACAAAATGGTACAACAATGGAACTCCAGGAAAACCACTGGTATGTGCTTTTAATTTTATATTTGACCTCTCGAGTCTTGCATATTCTGGAACAATTGGGCAATAATAACCTTTGACTGTGAGCTTCATTTCTAGCTAACCTAGGCAGTTGCCTAGTAGCTAAATGAAGTATCATTTTTATGTGGAAGGAGATAGCAAGATGAATTAGAATCTTAATCCGATTAATTGGATTTACTCTATAATGTGGTACAATTTCATCATTCAGAGCAACTCTGATAAATATATATCTTCTCTTGGCCAGGTCGAAGGGCTCTGTCATAAATATGGCAGGAGGAGCAAACGATGGGGAGGATATTTTTTAATTTTTTTTTGTGATTTCGCAAAACATTGAGGATTATTTTAGTCATTTTTTTCAACGAAATTAAAGACGGTGCATCTAAACTTAGACCCAACCGTGTGAAGAATTAACAAACTAAACTTCTAGTGTGAAGGAAAAAAAACTCCCAAAAGATCCTTTAACATGTAATTATCCCTTAATAAACCACATAGAAACCTTGTTATATATTGTTGTCATTAAAAAACGCGTGTATGAGGATTGTATTCTACAATCTCATACTTATTGTACAAACACTCTTCACTTCTACAACACTGGATCAAACATTAAGTATTATTAGTTACAATTGTAATTAAATCATAATCCTATCGAGAACCAGAAGCTCCAGGAAGGCCGTTGGGTATTTTTGAAGCCATCATCACCATATGATTCTGTTCATGCCATTGAGCTCGAGCCAAAGCCTCGTAACAATTATCACATACAGGCACCGGCATTTCTCGATCCGTTGGATCAATCTCAATGCCACGCATGTCCTTCCAATAAGATAACTGCTCATATTCCACTGCAATATTATTTATGCAAAACATTAGTCTTCTCTTTAACTAATAAATAATAACAATCATTTTCACATTTTCAATAATTAAGTATTTACCACCTAATTACCTAAATTTCTATATTTAATATTGTTTTGTTACGTACCTTCCTTTAAATAGAGAGATTCCTTCAACTTGTCAAGCGTGTGCTTCTGCGCCACCACCTCAGCTTTTATGGCGGCGTTCTCTCGTCGAGCGATGGCAACCTTAGGAGCCATCATTGATATACTCTTCTGCATATAATAAGTAAATTACTTACTTACTTACACTTTTAATTTAATTTAATTTTACAAACAAATAAAATCAGGAATATATATGATGTACTTGGAGACGCTTTTGTTCTTTTTGCAGATGATCCAAGTAAGCCATCTCCTTCTGCCGACTCTTTTGTGAATACCGTTTGCATGCTTCCCGCCTATCATTGACAAATTTAAAAAATATTAAGCAACTTGCAGGTAGTTTAGAGAGGGTAAAATAGGTATACATGAAAATATTTAAACATATAATTGATATTTATCGGTATTCGACTCGTTTTGAAAATAAATAAATAAATTAAGTTTTAGATTCAATTCAAATGAATTTATATAATTAAACTCGAGTTTGACTTGAAAATATATGTTTAAACTTGAATTTAGCTTAGTTAAGTCCAATTTGTTAGTTTTCACTGTAATTTGTTCAATAAAACTAAATTTAAATTATATCAAATTGAATATATATAATTAAATATTACACAAGTCAGCTCGTGAGCCTATCAAAGGTTCAACTTATTTATTAATCAAACTCGACTTTAAACTTGAATTTAATCGAATTCAATTACGGACATTTTTTTATTAACAAGAAAGCGGAAAATCATAATCTAACATATAATCATCATCCCACACTTGTTCCCAAACAGATATATTCACTGGAATTCGAACTGCTGACTTAATAATTACGGACTTAATTTATACGTAACACTAATAAACGGTACCTTTTGAGAATTCTTGCTTCCTCTTCCCTTCTTCTGCATTCCAAATTTAATAATGAGTTGAAATTAATCATAAAAAAAAATTAATGTCACTGTAACACTGTTGAAAAATCGATAAAAACAGTGTATGTGTATCTTCTTACCCGGTGTGGATTTCAGTAGCTTCTTTGTTCTTGATGATTCTCAGGTTCTCAGTGTCAATAGTTTTCTCCATGGTTGTCTGAGAACGATTCTGTTGACTTTCATTAACAATTTCTTATGCACATGTGTTTAAGGTTGTCTCTTTTATAGACGATGTGACAAGTAATGCTTATCAGGAGTATACAAAGAATGGAAAATGGAATTTAAAATTGACATATGAGACTCAAAATCTGAAACCACATTCGATGAAGCTACAGCTATGTGAGGCTTTGCAAAGATGGAAGAGAGATCATGGAGAATGGAAAGAAATTAACCTGAAATTTGATTCTTGATTAGTGAAGTAATTGCTGATTAGGCGGAGGTACATAGATGCAGTACCACATTCAACCAAAGTTGCTCTTTAATGCCTCCTGTTTTAATTACGCCAACTCTATTTCCATTCGCATTTATTTAGCTTTTTGTCTTTTTCTTTCCTATGCTAATAATTGGGACTAGCTTAATCTGTCCTAGCAAAATCTCAAATTACCCCTAGTCAAATACAAAGTATGATGGCCTCACATATTATTTTATGGGATATATTAAATGAATTTATATTTATAAATATCCACTTTAATCACAAATGTAAAATCATAAATACAATCAAACTAAGATTATATTTTTTTTGAACATATCTAGAGCTATAACTTACTTTCAAAAAAGAAGCAAGAACTTGAGATCACTAATTGATATCTAATGATAGATTCTGATCATTCAATTAACTGTTTTTGACAAAGTAGCTTCATATTATTAAGATGAAATGTTTGCTATAATAAGTCTTTACAAACCCATGTAAATAAAAAAACAGTTGTACTGTATGTATTCCTAACCAAACTATGGTCTATCCGATTAACCGTGGACTAGACATGTACCAACGGTCATTACTCTCAAACTTACCGGGGGAAACTGACAGATACGCGTCACTTCCTCATGTTCAAACAAGTCTTCAAGTATCTCAATCGGTACGAAGGAATGGGCTCATTCCTGTACCCCTCAATCAGTGTCCATGCGGGATGATCGGGGTCAGGGATGTCATCGAACTCGACGGCATGGTCATAGGCGTCGCGTTCGTCCTCCACAATCATGTTGTGCAAGATGATGCAGACCTTCATGATCAAATGCAACACCTTTAACTCGAACTTTCTCGCCGGTCGACTGATGACATGCCAACGAGC
>JAYMSU010001470.1:0-10394 GCA_036897765.1 Erodium chrysanthum | reverse complement strand
TGCAGTATAATTATAGATTCCTTCTATAACAACACCCAGAAATGTAATTCCAATTTGGTTTCTAAAAACATTATCTGTGCCCTGGGGTTTAGGCGTAAGGAGAAGTGAGGTCTTGAGTTCGAATCTTAGTACCTACAAATTAGGTTATGGATTAGAGTTAGACTAGGAATTGCCGATAAAAAATTGTTCCCTGATTCTAAAAGGTATTGAAGCATTGGATTGTTCATAAGATTATCAACAGTGACACTGGTAAAAAATACATTGATTAGGCAAGAAATTTTATAAATATTTGAATAATTCTTGGCCAGTTGCATGCTATGCATTCAACACATTTATACTTCATTTTATTTGTATTCTTATAAAATTAACCATATGCCACATGCTGAAGAAGGCAGTCAACTCAAGGGTACCCAATATGGAGATATGCCCACTAACATGAGTTTTCTTATTTAAGTGCTTCTAATTTCCTTAATCATTTGAGCACCCAAGGGCATTGCTTGAAGAACTTGTATCTTTCTTACCAGGGCATTGTGTTAGATGACGGTTCAGCAAAATCGTAGGGGAGAAGTTTGTGGCAGCCAAGTAATCGAAGTTGGAAGAACAAAAAATTATTATTATGGTGAAGAGCTGTCAGAAGTTGCTTTCATGTATTTACCTAATATGTTTCTAACTTTTTCATGCTTTTGGTGCAGGATTAAATAAACAAGTATCTTGTTTTCATGTGCCAGTCTTGTAGTAGTACAAGATGAAGCTACGTTCAAATCATGAAAACGCATACCTAAAACTTTGAAGTTTTGAGCAGCAGATCATCAAGCAGTTAGTGGAAGTTCGGATAAGCCTTTACAGTCAAACTATTTTCTGAACATTATTAGCTTGGTTTCTAGTTTAGCTGTTTTGACATATTTGTTTGCTAACTGATAGTGTCACTTTTTTAGATTAATAAGATTAATTTTGTGTTTGCTTGCAAGTTTATTTTTGTAATAATCTGTGCATCCTCTCAATTGGGGCTCAATTCAAAAGGGTCCTTAACATGTTGAAGATTGAAGAGCTTAAAACTTTAGAGAAACGAAGTAGTTGTATTGATTAATTGTTGTGTGCTTTACGACTGGTTTTGCTGGCTGAAATGGAATGCATTTCAGGAATGAGAAATTTAGGAGCATGTTTTTTGGAGATGGAAAATGGACTAGTAGTGTGGATAGTATCAGTGACTGCATTCCTGAGTTCATATGATTTTGATCTCTTCTAGGTTTGGGGGTCTCTTTTTCTTCATCCTAATCTCCCTGTTGCGATTAGGTTTTTTTTTTTGTGCTTGCCGAGTCCTAGAGAGCCAAATACAGGTTTTGGCTTGTTGATCCTTGTGATTTTCTTCTTCTGCAAATTCAAAAAATCCCTTGAGCTTGGGGAAAAGGCAAGCAAAAACTTGATGGATTTTGAGACGGATCTTTTAAACAGTTTTTAGATTTGTGAATTGTGATGAGAAAGAGCATAATTTTGAGAATCTGAATGTGTATTAAAGGCATATTTGTCACTTGTTAAAATAACAAAAGAATGCACAGCAAAAATGGACAAAATAAAATTTAGAGTAAGTTACATGTTCATTTTATAACTTGTATCACCGTTAATTTAGAATTGCATCAATTTATCCCAACAGAAAAAATCTCACTTTTTCAAAAAAAATACTGAAAATACCTTTGAATAAAAAGTTCTAAAAATCTATTAGAAAATTTGACATCATGACCCTTAAATATTCATCTCAATATTTTTCAGCTTTCGTTTCCAATTTAATTTTTTTTGAACAAGAATACTTTCGATATTTCACATAGACAAATTTAATGTTAACCGGATGACATATACAATTTTAAACTAATAACAATAACATAACTAACAACAATAACAAGTTAGGGAACTCAAATTTATGACGATATGAGTTATCTACTCACTGTAACAATGTTTAAAATTTAATCTTAATTAAATAAAAAATCGTGGGCCTAAAGTTGAGCCAAGCCCGAAGTTGAATCAGGCCCTGTAAGTCTAACCCAGCCCAACCGGATTAAAGTTGCTCCCCTTGCTTCGTGTATTTCTCTCACCCAAAACCTAACATACGAGCTAGAAGAAGTAGAAGCTCCGGCAAGAAAAAGAGACCTCGGCTCGCGATCTCTCCCGGCTCCGTTCGCTGGCGCCGATCATCTCTCAGGTGTGTACTGTTTGTGTTTCACTGTGCTAGCTGATTGAAATGCCTTGTTTGCTTCCTCGATTCTCTTATCAACTGTATGATAGCCTGATTCATTGCTAAAAAACAAGCAAGCTCCACACAATTTTTTCTTCTCTGGTGGGATAAGAAATGCCCCTTTGCTCATAAGCACTGGCAATAAAGAACATTTGAAATATTCAGCTCAAAGTATCGAGAGATGAGCACAGAAACCACTTGATTTCAATACTCATTTTTGTGGTTAAGTGAATGATATGTCTACTTAATCTGTGAATTTTCTCTATGGGTCTTGAACTGAATTTCTGCTGTAATTCTTGTGTGTTTTATTTCCATGTGCATAGAAATCTGACGAATACATGTTTTTTTTAATGTGTGTCTTAATGGTGTGTGCTGTAGGCTGTAGCTAGGCTTTTGGCATTGTTCTTAGTTGGTAACTATGCTGGGCATTAATAGTTTGATCAGAGTAGATAACAGAGATCAAACCCATTCTATCTTGTTACTAGCAATTAAATTTGGATAACTATAGCTGACTTGTTTTCATGTTGAAGTGCCTAAATATTGAAGATATTTACTTCTTTTTTTATACTCTGATGATGACTTGAGCAGTGGGAGTTAACACTTCATATTGTAGTCGGTACTCCAATTAATAATAATGTTTGCTATCTCAGTAACTACATAGTCTGATTAACCATTTTTTTTATTTGATGGATTGCACTACCCATACAATTGTTGATTCATGCTCATGTGTTGGTTTTGCAGGAGAGTGTATGCTTGGCTGACCTCTATACTCCATTTTGTGGCACTGAAAGAATTTCATTCCCAACACTGTTTGAAGATCTTCCTAGAAATGGCAGCTGTGATAGCAATCAAGCGTGCAAGATTGCCGGCATTTACTTCCTTTTACTCCAAGGTGCTATATTCTCGTGACAACCCTTTTTATGTTACCTTGAATCTGAACAACCAAGTCTCGGCCCTAAACCAAAGAACCCTCAGCACCAATGCAGTTTCAAATGATTACCCTCCTAATCTGCAGCAAGCACCAGCTTCTGATAGTAGGGTTTTTCAAAACTCTAATCAGTGGAGTTCACAAGACCAAGGGCATCCTGAGGCTGGAAGCAAACCTGATCAGTTCAATCCGCAGACCTCAAGCCTGAAGCAGGGCCATCCTCGATCTGGGAACAACCTGAATCAGTGGAATCAACGGGTCCATAGCCAGAACCAGGGCTATGCTCAAACTGGAAACAACTCCAGTCAATGGAATTCAAATCTGCCGAGCCAGAACTGGGGTCATCCTCAAGCTGGGAACAATGGCAATCAGTGGAATTCACCCGCCCAGAACCAGAACCGAAGTTATCCTCAATCTGGGAACAACCACAATCAATGGAATCCACAGGCCCACAACCAAAACCGGGACTATCCTCAAGCTGGAAACAGACACAATCAGTGGAATCCTCAGACCCAGAACCAGGCAAATTTAAGAAGCCTCAATCAGTTCAATGATCAGAATCAAAACCAAAACTATCCAAAACATGGATACACCAATCAGGGTCAAAACTATACGAATCATGGTTATTCCAATCAGGAACAGGGATATGTTCATCGTGGGAGTCCTGATCATTGGAACCAGCAAAGTTCGGGCTATGCTCAACATGAAAATCCTAGTCATAGTCAGGCTAATATGCAAATCCCGAATCATGGGCAACCAAGAGCACCAAATACATGGAACAATCAGAATCAAGGGTTTCCACACCATGCAAACGCCAAACCAGTAGTACTTCAAAATCAAAATAATGATCAGTGGAAGAATCAGATTCCCAGTCAAGGACACATGGTGGGGAATCAAATCCAGGATACCCCTTCTCCATCACCTCCTTCAATTATAGATTTGGAGTGCTTGTGTCGAGAGGGGAAAGTAAAAGAGGCAATCGAGTTGATGGGAAAAGGAGTAAAAGCTGATGCCAATATTTTTCATGCCCTGTTCCAATCATGCGGGACATCAAAGTCACTTGAGGATGCAAAGAAAGTGCATGATTTCTTTTTACAGTCCACATTCAGAAGTGATCCTCAGTTGAACAATATGGTGATCGAGATGTATGGGAAGTGTGGAGCTATGACTGATGCACGTAGAGTATTTGATCACATGCCCAGTAGGGATATTGATTCTTGGCATTTAGTCATAAATGGGTATGCAGATAATGGACTGGGAGACGATGGGTTGGAGTTGTTTGAGCAGATGAGGAAGTTAGGGGTGCAGCTGAATGAGCAAACTTTTCTTGCAGTATTGTCAGCTTGTGCTAGCGCTGAAGCAGTGGAAGAAGGTTTCATACATTTTGAGTCGATGAAGAATGAGTATGGAATTTCTCCTGGCATTGAGCATTATACGGGGCTTATTGCTGTCCTTGGAAAATCTGGGCACCTTAATGAAGCTGTAGAGTACATCAAGACATTGCCATTCGAGCCCACAACAATGATCTGGGAGGCACTAAAGAATTACGCTCGTCTACATGGAGACATTGATCTTGAAGACTATGCTGAGGAATTGATCTCTATTATTGATCCTTCGAAGGTTACTGATAAGAAGATCCCCACACCACCACCAAAGAAGTATTCTACCATCAGTATGCTAGAGGGGAAGAATAGAATCCAAGAATTCAAAAATCCAACTCTTTACAAGGATGATGAAAAACTAAAGGCCTTGGCTAAACAGAAGCCTTATGTGCCAGACACGAGATATGTTCTTCATGACATTGATCAGGAAGCTAAGGAGCAAGCCCTACTATATCATAGTGAGCGGTTGGCAATTGCTTATGGGCTGATTAGTACTCCCGCCAGAACTCCTCTTAGGATTATCAAGAATCTTCGTATCTGTGGTGACTGTCACAATGCCATCAAAGTCATGTCCAGGATCGTTGGGAGGGAATTGATTGTTAGGGACAACAAACGGTTTCACCATTTCAAGGATGGTGATTGCTCTTGTGGGGATTATTGGTGAAGTCATTGAGCACTCTAATGTTTACACATATATTCAATGAAAGATCCTCCCAATTTGGAGTTCAGCCTGTAAAGTGCCAAAATTGCTGAGCTTATCTAGGTTGTTAGGAACAGAACTGTTTTGCCAATGGTAGGAAACGAACTATCTACTGCATTATGTTATTATTTGGCTTAGCTATCCCTGAGTTTTTGACTGATCTTTATTTTATCTTTTAGTCACCATCCATGTTCACTTCATTTATCAGAAATCCCTTCACTTGAGAAATAATTCAGTTGTTGCAGCTTATTGAACTTTCTTACTTGTCAAATTCATGTCAACTATGACATTATGCTTTAGCAGATACGAGTAATTTAAAAAAAAAAACTATTGAAGTATGGAACTTGAATAGTATACTTGAATTTTCAGTTGCAGGCAGAAATAAAAGTTCTTAGGAATATCTGTGGCATGTCAAATACCTGGTATGGGGAAGCCTTATGTGTGCACTAGAGCAACACATGGAATGAACAATCCCTTTGAATTAATATACATATTTCTAAAGTTGCTTCGATATTATTTTGAGCCTAAATACAGGAACAAATGTTTGTACTTGAAATTGTGCTCTATGGGAAGACACTCAAGGAAAAAGATTGTTATCTGGCATGCAGTTTAAAATTTTGTACATTGAGATCGGTTAAGGTTTGCAAAATTTTGACTTGCAGGATTCATTAATATGTCTCTCCTCTGTGGCTAACCCTTGATCTGATTTTAGTCAATTACTTCATGATTATGAATTTAATTTAGCATAACCTTGATACCACTATAGATGTTTTTTTGTTCTAGAATTATATTATTGAGACATTGGTGAATACACTTGCTGTGCTATAGTAGTTATTTGAGTTCAGGCACTGCAGGTGCACTTTGTTTTTCTCCTCAGCAAGTTATTGAACTAGTTGTTTAATGTTAAATTTTGTTATCTAGATTTCAAGAATTATTGTTTTGAGTAAATGTAACTCTATTGCTTTGTTTCTTGCGTCTCCCAATGAATTTGGGCACAGAGATGTTTCCTATAGTGATGTTAGCACACTTAACAGATGTTTCTCTTAAAGACGTCAAGTTGGCTGTGGATGATCCTGATTCCTGAAGGCTAGATCATATAAGGCTGCTCTTGAAGCATAAAACTGGCTTTCATGTTCGTGGATTTGTCATTGAGGTACTCAATTTACTTCTCTAATTTTGATTCAGTATCAAGAAAGTTTTATTCTGAATCTGGCTTATCTAGTCTTCCTTGCTGTAGTTGTATTCAACACCAGTAGATGTAACTTTGATGCATTGGATTTCATACCTATGCTATATAGCATTTAAGTTTCTCATCAACCAACCCAGTTCATCGTCATGATACCTCTGTTGCACCTATTCATTTCAGTGTGTATATATGTAATTGTTTTCACCTATTTTCTTATAGGCTTTATGTGGTCGTTGTGGCTTAAATCTAGACCATCAAACATTACTTGAACCTCGACTCATCAGATCAAGTATGCAGGCACTCGATCACTTCGACCAAGTAAGCTTTTTAGACTTTAGTTGATATCAACTTGTCATTTGATACATTCACTTTCAAGTTGATAAACTATTCCTGAATTTTAAATCATTTCATTTTTTTCAACCTAAACTTTATCAAAATGTTTTGAATTAGGCACACCTCCATCAAATGTCATAAATTAGTCCTAACACATTTTATACAAATGCTCTCGTTTAGTGATCATATAATTAATGCAAGATTTTGCATCTTCTTTTCTGAGCTGTACTAATAAAAGTGTTTGATGAAGGGCCTTTCTGGAAATCTTACTTTTATTTGGAAAAGTTCAATTCTCTTTATAAAGTGGACCCGTTTGTTGTTCATATTTGATATCTTGGCTTGCTGCAAAAGTCCCTTAAATGTCTAAAGAGGACCACCCTAAAAGTCTTGCAACATTTTTTCAGAATTGGGTTCCTAATTTAATTTCAAGCATCATATTCTCCTTAGCAGTAGTGGATCTCATCATTTCATACCTGCCTACCCTTTTTCTCGCATAAAAAATAATTTAAATTCCTAATTTATTTTATGTTAATTGTTCATAAAATTTCTAAAAAGTTGTTTTAACTTTTACAAATATTTTATTATACTATCTACAAAAAAAAAATAGGGGATTGATAAAGATGTTTGGTTACATGAGTCAACTGGGAACATATAAACTATCTTTTATACTGTACTAATTTAACTATTGTTGGTAGGCCATGTGATGAAGAGATTGGGCAGAAGCAGCACAAGTGAGTTGTTGGAAGATGCAAAAAGAAAAATCCAAAAGAAAAGGGTGATTTGAAGAAAAAGGAGTTTTTGGTGACCCAAACTAGGAACAATAAAGAGTTGCCAACAAATGTAATAACAACTCCTCTTTTATGTGTCTCTTTCATGGAACACCAAACAAACAACAACTCTTTCTTCTATAACTTCCATCCTAAGTTGTCTCAATGCATCACTCAATTCTTCCTAACTTTTTGTTTGCTGGAAAGGAAAACAAACTTTTTTCTTCTTCTTTCTTGTCAAACAAATATATGATATCCATGATCAAAATAATTGGTTAATTTTTACCATACTTGATAAAAACTGAAACTTAAAGATAAATTGATTCGAATTTATATTTTTAAAACTGAAATTAAGATTTCTTGATTTGACTTGAATATGTGACTTCATGGTCACAAGGGGTGTTTTGAACACTGGTGAAAACTTAACATAAGTTTCCAGAAGAAGAATGGAGCAAATTGTCATGAGATAAAAATATTTTCCATTTAAAGATTTGATTGGAATATGTTTAAAGTCCAATATTGAGACTTTTTTCTTCTAAGTTGTCCCCGTCGTCAACACGTGATTTGTAATCAGAGTTTCCTTAGTTGTATTTAATAAAGTGGGTGGTGGTGGAATTTAGAGATAAAATAGCAACCCATGGTAACGACAGTTTTTTCTTATGAATGGTTGGGTTTATTTTGTGGGATTTCGTACATAACCGATTAAAATTCAAATATACTTTTTGACTTCGGTTTAAATTGCGTTCACAATTTGTCAAAACTTAATATGTTTCTAATGCAATTTTGGATTGAATTTGAATTTGTCCACAAATTCGAGTCATAACAATGGTTTGATGGACGAACATTCAATCCTTGGAACATATTACAGTTCTAAGTGACGAAGAGCTAACATCGAGGTGCCAAACCTTTCCATCGGTGTGAGCTCTTAGAGAAGATCATCCTGTAATCCCTAAAGTTACTTTTATCCGTTGAGTGATGGTCCTTCTACTCGATATTGTCGGATCGCTAAGACCGACTTTCATCCCTACTCGACAGATGGGTATTGCAGTCAAGCTTCCTTCTATCTTTGCACTAGCGGGACACTCTCCGTCCGACCCGAGGAAACCTTTGCACGCTTCTGTTACCTTTTGGGAGGCCTATGCCCCATAGAAACGGTCTGAAACTACCCCTTGGTCCGTAGGTTCTAACACAAGGTTAGAATTCTCGTTCTTCTATAGTGGTAACTCCTTGATGGCTCGCCTTCTTCACTTTCCACCTAAGTTGCGTAGGAAATGCCCAAATTTAATCAAAGGAAACTGTGAAACTTAGTAAGATGTGTTGGAGATCGAGTCCTTGATACGTAGTTGATCTTTAACTAGTTTATAATCTTTTGAACCTTTAGTGGCAGACAACTATAAGAAGTGTCCTCGGGACTGATCAAAGTTAGACTTTCATTTCTTCAATTCAATAACAGCTAGATGGGCCACGAGTACCATTCAGTACACATGCGAGTAATCTAACTACTATCTTTACTTAATCTTCATATGCTATTCTCTTCCCAACCCAACCGTCATAAGTAGGTCGAACTATCTATGCCAGAAGCACTTTTGTGCTACCTTCTCGTTTAGCCATAATCCTGACGAAAACTAATGCATTTGATTAACGACCGCTTTTAGATCTTTGAACGACTTAGTTTTGGGATGCTTCCCCCCACGGGAATGTAATGCAGGTACTAGCATAACCCCGGACCTTAAGAGGATAGAGCTCACTCTTGACTTATTTCATAGAATATATTTTATAATCCTTAATTCCGTCGCCTAAGTCTTACGCGACGGAAGCGGTTATTTGAACGACGGATTTAATGTGTCGGGCAAGCAACTGTCCCACTAGTGACTTAAAATGTTGTTGCTAGGTTTATTCTTTCGAATGGGTCTTTTATCAATTGAGGCTTTAGTTTTAGCTTTCATATATTGGTGAGTAAATAGGAAGAAATCATTCTTCAATTCACATAATTATTGATCTCTTTTAATCCTATCTTAACTTGGCGAAGGTCAATGGTTCGATATGCATGTAATAATCATCTAAACGTAAATTAAGCTTGTGTTGCTAACTACTCTGACTATGACTGTGTATCATAGTTTATTGTCGATGCATAATTACAAATATTTTATGTATACGTTTATTGTTATAATATATCTTACATGAATTGTAAAAATAATATTGTGATCCATTTCCCTCTATTTTTATTTTATTTTAAATGGAATATTCATCTTAAAAATCAAAATTATAAGCTTGTATCGATTCGTGGGTCACAAATGCATGCACTGAAATGAACATTAGTCACGTGCTATTCATTTATCAATTTTGACCATGATTCATGCTTATCACTTCCAATAATTGACCATGTACATACTTTATTAATAACCTACTAGCAATAAACTTATACGTAACTTTTGAGTTAATACTTAGATTCGTATCTGTCAAAAAAATAATACTTAGATTCATAACATCTTTGTAACGGATCAATACTGATTGCTAAACACGTGAACACAATTAATTAGACAAGTCTAATCCTCTCAATTTTTTTTGGAATTGATCCTCCAAATTGGGTTCCAAAGTCTTCATCCGAGTATCATTGAAGAGAACGGTAATAATATACTTTATTTCATCTTTATTTACATAAATTTATATGAGTGATCTTTTTTTTTTTATGTCAAAAATATACGTCGATCTTCTATAAATTATCACAAAATTATATATTATGTTAATTTGGATGAAAAAGTTTAGAATTAAAAAAAAAATACCTAAGCTACATTTGTAAACCCTAAAATTAAACACTAAAATTAAACCTCAAAACTAAATCCTAAAATTAAACCCCAAAACTAACCCTTA
>JAYMSU010001469.1:0-10396 GCA_036897765.1 Erodium chrysanthum | reverse complement strand
AAAGAAAATTATACTGACTCTTCATGTTGTGAGGAGTCCAAACCAATCCTATATCTAGTGTGTTCTAAAAATCCTATCTAGTAGTAAATGCCTATTTTTATGGGGAGGAAAATGTGTTATGGTTGACAAGTGACAGTCAGCCATTAATATTGTAATTGTATTGTAGACAGTTATGGTGAGGGTGGTAAAAAGCGTTCCAGGCCCCATTTTCTACATTTCCGACCTGTTTTGCAATAGTTGATGCTGCTAGGTGGGTTTTTGATTCGGATCCAAATCGAAATGGGTCTGGTCGGCCGACAGAGCTCGTGAACTGTACAAGGTGGACCTCGGAAACGGAATGGGGCGGAGCTCGAAAACAGACGAACCAAGACGCACCTCGTTTTAGTAAATTTACAACAACAAAAAAATCTAATACACAACCCGTTTGATCAAACAAAATGTTAATAATGTTTAGGTACTGTTTTGCTGATAAAAAAACAGTTCTAATACTTTTGTTTTTTTTTGAAAGACGGTTCTAATACTAATTGTTCAAAAGAATAATTTCAAAAATATAATTTTGTTCAAAAGAATATATTTCACAAATAATACTGTGTGCATATTTAGTTACTATAGTTATTTAGGTAGTCGCCACGTCTCTTATTTAGACTCAATACATTAGTTAAGGTCACATGTCCACAATTTTAGGAGGGAATTATACGTAACAACTATGACTGTCTTAGTAAATCACTTAGGCGACACAAATTGAAAACGTCGTCATAATAAATCACTTAGTTTTATTTTAAAATAAGAATCACTTAGAGAATGTAAACTCCTAACATTATTTGGATTAACATCACTTACAGTTAATTTTGTTAATGAGGAGACTTAGTCCGAGTATAGTGGTATTGGCCCCGTATGAAATTTGATTATAAAACTAATTTTAGTTCAACTTCAATTTATGGTCAAAACATTCAAGTACAATTCAAATACGAATTAATACAAATGTATTAATTTAAATTTGATGAAAACAAATACATACAACCAAAATCAATCACGAGGAAAAAGTTGGATGCGTTTTGATGATAACCATAATAACGAATCCTCGTCGACCAATGTCCAATTCGGTGGTAGCTATCCGGAAGAGAGATTATGGATTGAGAATTTAGAAATTGGGAGAGTGTGAAGGAGTTGCGGACGTAGAATCGAAAGTAAGGGGTAGTATTTATAGGGGAAAATGTATGTATTTTTAATTACTCATTTATTATTCATTAATCCAAATATGACCGCAACGGTAACAAAAATTGAACCAAAGTGCCATGTTTAAATCACTTGAGCGAGAAAATAAAACCTATGTGCCAAGTGATATCAAGGAAGTGAGGCGGCATCGAGTCTCACCGTTGGGCACCACAACTGTGATGCTCTTCATTTGGGCATCACTAGGGCGAAATGTAAGGCATCACTTTCGACTCCTCCACACTCGTCCCATTCTGCCATTATGCATAACTTTTCGCTCAAGTGATGTCAAGAGTGTACAGTCTCTTAGGTGAGATGGTGTAAACATCGTCATAGTGAATCACTAAAGCGAGACAACAAATATGTCGCTTATGTGGCTTCAAAGACACATGTTAAATGTGTCGTCTAAGCACATCTTAGAGAATGGAACATTAAAATTGCATACATAATAAAGACCAGAGTTCGAATCCTGGTGGAAGAATTCACATGGGTATATAATAAGAATCATAAGTTTGGGGAATCCCGCTTCTACATATGCAAACAAGCTCAAATATTGGTTCAAAAATGTCTTTATCAAAAAATAAATAAATTGCATCACATAAGTGCATGAGATACCTAGATTTAGCGTCGCAGTGGTTGTAAATTTTTTAAAATCGGGCCACCTATACAGGACCGGCTTCCAAAACTAAAGGTCAACCTTATTATTTGGGTGTGTCATTGGCCTTTATAAGTAGCTATTTTCTCTTATTTTTATCCGATATAAGATTTGTATTCTCAACACTCCCGGGCTTTGTCCTTTTGTCACGTGGGCCATAGCGTGTCTGGACTTCTGCATATGCACCAGAATTCAAGAGGGGGCGAGGCATGGGGAGGTACACAAGCATAGGCCCAAATTGACTTGCCTCTGATACCATCTAAATTTGTTTAAAACCGGACCACTTATGTTGAACCAGGCTTTCACGACTAAAAGGTCAACCTTATTAGTTGATTGTGTCTTTGGTCTCGTAAATAGTTATTTTCTTTTATTTTTATCTAGTGTGGGATTTCTATTCTCAACATCCCTCTTCACGTGTCGTGTGCACGTGGACTTTTTTTACCATTCTTCTTCACGTGCGGGCTTTTTCCTTTCTCATGTGGGTCATAACAAGACTGGACTTCTAGATATGTGTCGGAGTTCACTTGGGGCTAAGACACGGGAGGTCTACAAGTACATATCCAAACGACCTAGTTCTGATACTACGTAAAACCCTGATCCAAATCAGAAGCTCGAACTGTTAAACGGATGTCTTATTATTCTTGTCAAATAATTAATTTATCCATAATTTTTTTCAACGTGTTTTGCATGTGCTAACGAAAACATGACTGCATTGTATTAGTAGATGTTAGATTTGAGTCACTTCCTATTCATGTGAGTGTTAGGTTTATGTCATAATGGTAAAAATAAAAGTTGTGGTAATCAAGAATCACAACTTACACTACACGGGAAGGTGTGGTGACTGGTCATCTTTAGATTTTCGTCTTATTCATACAATACTTCATTATTTTAAAAATTAAGCAAACAATAATATTAAATGAATCTAATTTAATTCGAACTCGACTGCAGTGAATTTAAACAAATTTATAATGTATCACATTCAAATGTCTTGATAAAGACTACATTCGTTTATGATCCCAAAACGTTATTGAATTGGTTTAACGTATTTGTTGTTCAACTGGTTACATTTTTGATGTCAAATATAGTTGAGAGGTTAGCCGATTTGTTACCACCTGATATATTCACATCAATGTTACGTTATATGATACACTACTTAACTAAATTAGTTGAAAAAACAAAACTTCATATTAACACAAATTTGATGAAACTATTCCGATTTTGACAAAGTTTGAACTAATCAAAGACTATGTTTTTTTTTTTGCTTGACCTAATATATTAATGGTATTATATTACAAATTTGTTCAAATAATCAGATGTTTTGTCGTATGATAGGACTATCGGAGGTTCAAAACCGAGTCACACGGATTGATTAAATGTTAATCACAACATTAGTTTAAGCAACAAATATGAACTTCAACTATCGATATAAGTTTGTTGGTGAGTCGGACCTTGATATAGTGATATCATATCCCTGATTTGTTCCCCACCTACCTACACATCGAATAGATGTTAACCATAACACCACCTTAATCAATAAGTACGGGTCTCTATGTACTAGTTTGAATTTTTAATTGAGTCGGGTATTTATATGATATCATAGTCTAATTTATCTTCCACCTACACAGTCCTCACGATAACGTTCCACAACCCACATGTCAAGTCCAATACTCAATTCTGACTTACGCGTAAGGGTGATATCACAACATTAATTTAAATAACAGGTACATATCAAATCTTAATAAATAAGATAATTAGCGCCCATAACTTCAACAGTGGACATGTCGTCACGCACATCCTTTTTGCTCCTATGTCTTGCGAATCATTCTCGATGATAATAAAAGAAAATATCAATAATGTATTCAAAAAACAATCATATAGCGTGAATGATATGATATGATCACAAATTTACATGTTTTAATTTTATTTGTATTGTCGCTTGGACTTGGGCCTCAGATTGGATCACCTTCACTTTGGGCCAACCTGACTCACAAAGGCCCACTAGAAAGCTTGTGTTAGCTTCAGCCCATTAACTTATTTTCTATGAAATCCTGTTGTAAAAATCCCTGCCCATACCCACCTTGCCCTCTTAGGCCCGATTTGTCCACCATGGGGACACCGGGGTGTGGCGGCGTGGTGAGTTCGCCGGAGTGAGGTCGTCAGCGTCAAGGCCGACCATTCCATAAAACGAACAAAGCTGTCGCTTTACGCCCAATCAATATTAAGCCGAAATATATCAGATATACTGAGTCTAAAAGGTTTATATCAAATTGAATCGAGATTATATAGTTAAATTTGAGTTTTACTTGAAATATATAGGATGTTAAAACTCCAGTTTGATTTGCTCAGTTTTTACTATAACTATAGTATAGAACAAATTTTTTATAACTTATACACATTTATTTAAATATTAAACGAGTTGGTTTGTGAGCCTGTAGAGCTCTAGACGGTTCAGCTGGAGTTGATCTTGTTATTGAATAAGTATACAGAAACCAAAACGTATAGATAACGCATTTAATTATAACTATTCATTTACAACTATACATATAAGATACAAGTACTAATGTCATGGAAAAATAATTCAAAAATCTTGTTAATCAAACTTTGATCTCATAAATAAACTTAACAAAGTCGTGATGTATTTTCGTTTTTTTTCAAAATAAATAAATAAATTTTATGTGGTGACTTTACCATTTTTGTTAAGATCAAATTAATAAAATATATAGTGATCCACAACCGTCTATATCTTCCTTCTAAAAAAAAGTTCTAAAATCAAATCAACCCACATCTCACTATTTTGAAAAAAATATATATAAATTTTTTATGGTGAAACTTATATGTATTTAAAAATGTTTTTTCAAAAAAAATATTTTTAAATGTAAAAACGTGTGAAAGTATATCTCATTTATGGAATATCTTGAAGACTATCAGAATGAATATATCTCATTTATGGATAAATACGAATTTCTAAACATTTAGATTTTTGTATAGAATTCTAGATGACGAATCTTAGTCATCGAATATTAGTTTGATTTTAAATTATTTTCTTAAACTCTTAGTCATCGAATATTAGTTTTCCTTTAATATTAGTTTGATTTTAAATTATTTTCCTAAACTCTTACAAAATATTTGGAAAAATGGGGCCTTCACAATTGTGAGCCGGCCCTGTTAATTAAATTGCCCTAACTTACCTTCTCTACTTACCAACACAGATCTATCCTACAGATATAATATGCCACTTCTTTCCTAGCTCTTGTTCGACCATCTCTCCTATGGTAAGCACTTAATCTTCTTCTTTTTTAGTTGTATCACCCCTTGGTTTGTGTTTGTAATTGCTTAAAAGACTATCAAGTAACATTGTGGGAAACAATTTCATCTTATTTGTTCAACCATATAATCTTGTTTTCAAGCAAAACCATACTTGATCGCATGAGGATGTTTTGTTTATGGTTGTTATTTATATATCATGATTTCTGTTTTTCACTTAAATTCTCCAGGTTTATTTTGATCAAATCCAGGTCGCATAAGATGTTGATTTTGAAGTTGTCTGGTTTGAGATCATCCCGATTTCGATTTCTTTCGACATCATCATCAAGTAGCAATTGTGGTCTGCTTGGCCCTCCTGAGCTTAACAGCAGTAACCTCCCCGTCTCCGGGCCGGCCCCGGAGACATTTACGGTATCTCGTTGTTATAATTATCCAGAGATGAATCCTATTTCTGACCCACTTTTACAATTATTCAAGCAGGCCACTTTACTTGACCTTGGAAACCATTATGTAATTGATCATGTTCTGAGCCAGTCATGGGACGAAGACCCTCTTACCACTCTCCGAATTATTGGCTACATGAAACGGATCACCCCTTTCGCCCAATGTGGTATGATGAAGGAATTTTTCTCCAAATCCAAATCCAAATACATTAGCCATCCATGCTATCAAATGGATAGTCGCAATCAATTCTATACCGCGGCTCTGTGGCTCCATGCTCATCACCCCCAGACATTAGCAGGAAATGTCAGGGCCTTGTCCAAGCTCGGTTGCTTAAAAGACTGGCCTGAGCTCTTGCATCGCCTCGTTCGAGGTCCTTTTGTTCGCCAGGCGGAGACAATAGAGAGAAGGAGACTCAGAGACGAGCGGTCTAGGAGATTGATGACAAAGATATCAGGAGCTGCTGGCACTGGCACTGGCACTGGCACTGGCACTGGCACTGGTGTGAATAGGATTCAACTGGCCAGACAGGCCCTTGAAATGTACAACTCCGATCCTTGTTACCGCGCACTGCACGACAATGTGTCTGATCTTTTTGCTGAGCTCTTGAAATCTGATTTGGTGTACTTGGATTCAGGTGAGATTGAAAAGATCAGTTTGGCATCGAAATGGTGCCCCTCTCTAGGATCATCTTACGATCGATCAACTCTTTTGTGCGAGAGTATTGCCCGGAGGCTCTACCCCTATGATTCAGAAGAATACAAGGGAGTTGAAGAGGCACATTATGCCTACAGAGTCCGAGACCGCCTGCGGAGGCAAGTCCTCTCTCCCCTTCGAAGAGCTCTACAGTTGCCGGAGATTTACATGAGCACCAACCAGTGGAAGGTGCTTCCCTATCACCGTGTCACATTATCCGCTATGAGAACTTACCAGGGATTGTTCCTCAAACACGACCGAGAGCGCTTCCTGCAATATAAACATATGCAGGATGCAAACAAACCAAAGTTGGAGTTTATTCGTCGTGAGTCCTTGCTTCCTCATGAGATATGCACTCTCTTAGATTCAGTGGAGGCGGAGGCTGAATGGAGGAGAATGGTTGAAACCTTCTCCCAACAAGGTAAATTTAGAAACTGCATTGTAGTTTGTGACTTGTTATCTGTATTGCCTCCGCGCAAAGCTGTTATGGATTTTTTTGCCTCGTTTCAATTGTTAGCTTCGGAATTGAGTGATGTACCATGGACCGGGAATTTCCTCATGCAGAGCGGCCGCAAATCCGTTGAGGTTTTGAAGATGGAAGGGTACGACTTGGCATCAAAGATTCAGTGTTTGAAAGCTATGTCAGTGAGTAGTGACCTACCTCGTATAGAGATGCTGTTAGAGAAGATACTCGAATTGGCCGTCTATGGTAAGGTCAGCCCAGAGAAGATGGTGAGGAGGCTTTTCATCATGTCATGGAGTGATACGATATGCAGACCCTGCGGAATGGAGGAAATACGGATCAAGTTTGAGCAATGTGGATACGTGGTGCCGGATATAGTCTGTTGGGCTAATCCTGGCAATGAAAAATATGGACTAGTGTCCTCTTCTCCTTGGGGTCATGGCATCACTCTCATCAGAGGCTCCCCGCCCGCTTACTTGCGACTATTTTTGGAGAAAGATGGCAAGATGGAGAAGAGCGCATTGCTGGAATCGGAGGTTTCACGAGAGGACTATAAGGAACTCGAGGTGCTTGACTGAACTTATTTGACAAGGATCCAATGGTTTCAAATGTGTCGAGATGAACTGAACTTCTTTGGTTTGCTAGATATTGTTACTTCTCGATCACTAGGTGTTTTTGTGTTAGCTTATGTAATTCTCAGGCATTATATTAATTATATTCGTAAACACGTAAATGTTGGTGATGATTCATGTTGCTGCTGATGAAATATATTGGTTTCAGTTTGATAGTTCAGTGCAGTTCCTCATATACCATCTCATAACTTGTGACATAAACTCAAATTCTACTGTTTGTTTTATTGGACTTTCAAACATTTTTCTGTGTTAATGTGGTGAGTCAAAGTCAATTAATGAGAAACACGTTAAAACGACAATTTGATTATGTTCTATTGGAAGAACACGTGCGAACAAATTGAGCTTCGATTTTGATAAATGAAACATGGTGAATCCCAACTTATAGCATAAACCATTTGCTTTATTCATATTTAAACGATACAAATAAATTCTTACGGACTAGTGCCCGAAACGCTAGATGACCTCCTAACCCCTAACGTACTATAAACTTATACGACTTCCTTCATCTGTAGATAACCATGCTAGCCTGCCCATAGAGAGAACATAGTATGAGATAATAAACAAACATATATACAAAATCATATATACATATATATAACAACGCTTACCTTTCTTATATATTTCGGTTCCTGGCTATGAGTTGGTACTCCGCGGGGAGCAATTTCCCTCTCCTCCTCTATAACCCCTGTAAGTAACACGATTTAATATTAGTTAACTAAACTATATATTTGTAATCATAATCGTAATTAAAAATTATTAATACCTTTAAAATTGTGACTAGGTTCTGGAGGGTCTCCTCTTTCTTTTCGAGGCAACAATTTGACAAGTTTACCTTTCACTAAGAGCTGTTTATTGTTTACATCAGGCGAAACGTTCTCCTCCTCCTGAATACCTTGCAGTGTGAGCTGTATTAAGAAAAAAAAATTAGCAAATTGCAACATTTTAACCGATTAACTTTTGCCGAAAGAATGGTAACAACTATACCAGTGGACGAAGTTCAAATGTGCCGTCATCATATATGATTCTTCCCGCATCAAAAACTGAACTTGGAGGAGTTACAATGTAACTCTCCTCCTCCTCGTCCTCCTCAGTGCAAGGCGAGAAATGTTTCATCTCAATGTTGTCCTTCAGGACCACCTTTATTGAGAGTTTCAACTGGAACAAAAATCAAATTGTAAGGCAATTTGCAAAAACAAAATAATAATAAAAACAAAATGTAAGAGAACTACCATATCCTTAGGAAGTGGTCGAGCATAGTCTAAAAACGTCTGCATGTTTGCAAACATCCGATCCCTGCAAGCAATACGCATGTAATTGTGTGAGTGTCTATAAATTAAAGGAAATGATTTGCCCCAAAAATTAAGTAACTCAAATATAAATTACCCATTGCCCTTTCCCTTTCCAGCCGGATGAACAAATACTGCATGCAAAAAAGAAACACAACACACATTATGAGTTAATGCCAATGTCGGGCGAGGGAGCAAAATTATATAAAATCAGCTTTTACCTTTACACGCAGCGAGGACTTCGCCAGAGGATGTATGTACGGCCATTGTAATTATCTTTACTTTCCCCAAGTTAAGGGAAAGTTCGTCCATCCAAGCTATGAATTGTGGATCAGGCCACGTCACTGTTGGAACTTCAACCTCCATACCCTTGGTTTTGTCCAAAACTGCCGCAAAGCGCTCCTCCATGTCGTAAGTAATGAATTTCTTTAGGCCTTTGGGCATGAAATATTTGTTGGATGAGTCAAAGTCGTAGTTGACACCCAGATTTGCCATGTAATCGGCCGCGTGGTTCTGCATTCGGTGGGCATATTCGAACTTGCAATTCAACCCTAAGCTGGCAGCTGATTGCAAGTGCTTAGAAACAATGGCATCCGCTGTGGGGGAGATAGTGGGCAAATCATTATAGTGTTGCACTATGGACTTGTTATCGCAGAGTACATGAATATGTTCTAAACCATGCTTCTCTGCCATTTTTAAACCCGCCAAAGTAGCAGCAGATTCGGCCCAATTCACATTGTCCAAAACCATATCATCATACAAAGGGACTTGACATTTGCAGTGGCGCAATTTGCCCTCAAAATCTCGGATAAGTGATGAGATGCCGCTCTTTACTGGTCGTTCAACATGTTTGACCGAAGCATCTACATTCATCGTGAAGAATCGTTCGCGAGATACAAATGCACGCAAGTCGAGCTCCGAGGTATTTTCTACGAGAGATTGCGTGTAAAATGTATTAAGAATAGAAACGGTAACAATATATATACTTAATAAATTTTAACTCGGGATTGCATACCTTGTGAGATACCACGCACATCATAAATGGTTGGGTGGAACACTCCCAAGCCGTGGAGATAAGTGGTAAATATCCTCGTCAATTTGTTTGGATCCTACATCACAAAAAGTATGTTATTACATTACAAATTGAATAAAAATAACACGTCAAAAGAAAACAACATTAGCAAAAAAAACACCTACTTTGGGACAGGTGATAATAAATTTCTTCATTCCTCCTTAGTTTGTGTGTGTGTGGACGTGTGTAGGATGCAATACGTGAAGATATGGTGTTGTTTATATAGGAATACTAAATAAGGAAACTCTACCCGTAAACAGTGACAATAGGAAAGCGGAATAGGAAACTGGAAAGCGAAATAGGAAACTGGAAATACAAAGGATGGGGTATTTTTTTTTAAGCGAAACAGGATATTGCATTGCAGATATTTAATTACCTACAATGCGATTGCATCACTTGGTATCGCTCTTGTAGTGGTGCCTTTTGCTAGTATGTAGTTTACACAAATGAATGTTCCAAAATAAGTATTAATTAAGTAAAAATATAGTTTCTTTTTTTGCACTCTCATTTATATTTAACAAAAAAGAAGAAGATAAATTTGGTCAACCATTTCTGAATTTTTCAAGTATTAAATTGTTGTACTACGTCAAAGCATTTGCATACGAAAGATTACCTCGTCAGCGAACAATGTTGAAAATGCTCGATTATATTTGTTGTATTCTAACAGCGGACAAT
>JAYMSU010001468.1:0-10398 GCA_036897765.1 Erodium chrysanthum | reverse complement strand
GGGACGGCGCCGTCACGGCCTTCCTGACGGCGAACCCCGAGTCCGATCCCGACAACTACGTCATCATCGTATCCTCTAGACTCTCCGAGTCATCCTTTGTCAGTCCGGGCAGGGGACGGAAGAATTGGTCTAACATCAACTCGGACTTTTGTGGCATCACTTGTTTCCAAGGCGAATTGTACGGGTTAGTTAGTATCGACAACGTTGGAGTACAAGTTGTCTTGATTCAATTAAATCATCCTCAAAGCTGTGTTCGTAGTCTTCACCGTCTCGTTCATATCCTATCTCATGATATGAGTCCAACCTGTCGTTACCGAATAACACACTTAGTTGATATCAACGGTCAGCTCTGTCCGTGTGTACGATGTTCTGGTAGTTTGGAGATATCTTTCAAGGTTTTCAAGATCGAACTCTCTACTGGAACTCTCACTCAGCTCGTGTCCTTCGTGGATCACTGCTTGTTTATGGGTACCGACTATTCGTTTTCTTGCAAGACAAATTATCCTTGCATCGAGGGTTTTGAGCGACCTTCACATATACGTGGTGATGAATTCGTGAGCAACTATGTGTTCTATTACGACTATTCTAATAATGTTGTAGTTTGGGACATGTTGAGCTCTAAAAAAGTCCATGGAATACATGTTTGTCGTTCCTCGGAGGATTCTCTCTGGATCCTCCGGCCGGTAAAGTAAGCACCCGTGGGTTCAGTTTCATTGAAGATGTTATTTCTTTTTCTTGTTGTATACTAATTATTGTTAATTTTCAGTTTCCGAAAGCTTGAAGATGCCCAACTCTGGATAAACAAGTTCAGAAGTGTTGAGTCTGTCCATTTTAATTTAGTTTATGAACCTCGTGATAATTTATGTTTCGAGCAATCTGTTTTTCTAATGAAGATTTTAGTGTATGATTTGATTTCTGAAGGGGAAGCTTCATATACAAATGAGTTCCCATTTTATTTTGTATGTGTAAGTAATAATTAAAATCATTCAAGGATCGATCTTTCTTCTCTAAGCATCGTTGAAAGACGTGAATCAAAAAACATGCATGCATAGGCGACACAACTTTGGCGTACTTGAACGGCGAAAGACGTGTCACCAAACACTATCGCCCACGCAACTTTAACACTACGTCATCTAAATTAATCTTGAGGGACACAACGTAGCATGTTGGGGAAAAGTACGTTGACTGCGTAGTCCAAGCTAACTTGGGCGTCCCTCACACGTCGCTCAAGTTAGCTTCAACGACGTACGTAGCAGAGTTCAGAGCTGTGTCCCTCAAGCTAGTCAGGACGACGCTGCTTTGGAGCTACGTCGTTCAGGTTGAGCAGATTCCCGAACATGAAACGAATAATTTCAGGTTACCCGTCCCACTATAAACCCAAACCTTGTAATTTTATCAAGCATTCCCGTCTATTCCACCATTAATCTATTCAACACAATTCGAAGTCATTGATTAAACACATGTTGCCTAATTAGGTTCAAAGTATCCAAAAGTTTCAAAAGAATAAACTTAATCATGATCAAAAGTAACCCAAATAAAGTCTAATATTAATTAGACATGTTTCCCACTCGAACCATCAGCTCAAGACTATAAACTTAATCTCAAAAAGTCAAAACTATAAACTTGAAGATGCCTAGCTCTCCAATGATAAACAAGTTCAAAGTTTTTTCTGTTCATTTTTGTTTAGTTTAAGAACTTGTCAATCAGTAAATGTTTATATATATGTTCCTAGAAATCTGGTTTCTAATCAAGATTTAATGTCCTAGTCGTGATTATGGAAATGAATCTTTTAATTACATTCTAATGAGCATCAGTTCTATCTGTGATTATTAGTATATGTAATTAAAACTGAACAAAAATCATCCAAAAACACCAATACAAACAGAGTATGTAACAGACGAAGACGACACCTTGCTGTTCTTCGATTGGAACCTTGTTGGTGAGAACATCCAAGCCCTCGTAGACCTGCATCGAGTCGGCGTTGATGATTTCGATCGGAAAATGGGAAGCTAAATCGATGCCGAGCCGCGATTTCCCGGAACCAGTTGGACCCATGATCACCACCACCTTCGGCTTCTCCTCCGCCGCCGTCGACCGCCCTCCATGGCTCACCGATCTCAACGTCTCGGCGGCGCCGCTCATTTTTCTCTCCTCGCCGATCAGAGTTCGGTTACTTCAGACAGTTCTGAGCTGTGGTTAACGATTTTACGTCTATGGACCGGGCCTTTTCAGGATTGGGCTTAGACCTTATTTGTTAGATAGTGTGTTGTAAAGCCCAATTATTTGATGGATTTAAGCCCACATGAATCTTCTTTTTTTGTTCAACATAGAGATTTTATTACTCAACTATAACATTCCGACATGGTCTAGAACAATCAGAGCATAAGTTGCAATATTATGTGTTGTCTTATTTTTCATTTAACGAACATGGCCAAGGGTAGCTCTCTTAATAGTATGCAATATCGTCCGATAATCATGGATAACCTTCTCGAACTGGGGTTCAGTTACGTTCAGTTCTTAATTGCGTGTGTTATAACTTGACAATCGGTTGTAAGTCCACTGTATGTTTCGTACCCAGCTCGGCGCATGTCTCACGGCTGAGGCTTCAGCCGTCTCAAGGGGGCAACACGATGTTAGTCGTACCACGACAAAGTCTACGATAACTCCATCATGGTACTTAAGCACTGATCAAGAAAAAATCGATTTGATTTTCTCAAATTGGAAGGGTGAAAACGGGTGGGGTGTTTAGAAGAGTCTGGACGGAACAAGGCAGATATGAATATATAAGATGTCTCGACAGGTCTGGATGGTTGGGCAGATCGAACGTTTGGACAAACAAACTGATCGGATTTTTGTCTTTCTATGGACCTTAAGCTCTCTTCTTATCTTTCAAGTTTTCTCAATGGTGAGTCCTCTCACAACCAGTGTTGTAAAAATCTCGTCTAGGTCGTGCCTATATCCTGACCAGTCCCTGAATTCTTCAATCTCGACCCGTTACGATATTGCCACGTGTGTACGATAGAAGATAGACACGAGCGTCGCACGTGCCAAAAACTTCATAAGTTTGCACCAAACCGCTGCTTTCCATCTTCTTCCTCAGAATTCCCAATTCTGGAAATCGATAAACAATACCTCAGAATCGGCCTCTCGATTTGTTGTGCAACTGTGGCTCCCAGCTCAAATTGATCACGAATCTGAGTCCTTGTTGCTTCGAGAAACTGGATTTATTGCTTTTCTCGTTGTTTTGCTTGTTGTGCGATGCAGCCATGGTTGGTTTCGCGCTGTTCTAGGGTTTTAGGTGATGTTACACGGATTTGAGACGATGAGGGATCGGATGTTCGGAGACGGAGGGCTCGGCGCGAGGGAGAGGATCTGGGAGCGGCGCGAGGTCGGAGAAGAAGATGATTGGCGTTACCTGCAAGCGCAGCGGTTTTCGGGATCGTCTGAGGCGGAGAGGTTCAGAGCGTCTGGTTCATCGGAACGGAGAGAGCACGATCGGCGTCGCGACGACGGAGACGGAGAACGGAGATTGTGGAACCAAGTATCGAACAAGCAGCTCGGCGAGAGGGGATCGCCGACGTGGAACCAACCGTTGGAGAAGAAGCCTTCGAACGGTACAGTTTCGAATTCGAATCTGATTTCTGGGTACAAATACAATACCTTACATCTGAACCCAAATGTTTTGTTCCCTAATGGTAATTCGAACTCAAACCCTAATTCTGATTCTGGGTTTCTGAATGTGGGTCCTGGCTATGCTGCGGATCCACAAGGTGTTGGGATCAGTATAGAACATAGGTATCAGGAAAGACCTGGTTCGGAAATGATTGGTTTGCCAAAACACATTTCCATGGATAGTGATAGGGCAAGAAGCCACTCTTCTTACCAGACTGACCATGGCCAGACGAAAAGCTATGGCTTTGCTAGTAGCTTTTCTGGGAATGGTCTTCGAAACCACCATCAAAGTGGTGGTTTTGATAACGGGACATTGCATACAGAAGAGAAACCAAGGTACTATTCAGGTCACACGGATACTTATAGAACATCAATGTCTAGGTTTACTAATATGCCAGTGAACAACTCGAGGGATAAGAGCTATGATGTCCATGAAGGTGGCTTCAAGGTTCCATTCGATGGGATTGGGAGGTCCGGTGGAATTGTTGCTGAAACTATTGGCGGTAATGGGTACGGTCATACATGTTCAAATTCAGTGGATTTGGAAAGATATGATGTCCATGAAGGTGGCTTCTCAGTTCCATTCGATGGGATAGGGAGGTCCAGTGGAATGGTTGCTGAAAATATTGGTGGTAATGGGTACGGTCATATATGTTCAAATTCAGTGGATTTGGAAAGATCAGATCAGAAGAGGGCTCTGCTGAGTCCTATGGAGGAGATGGATCGAGCTTATACATATTCGGAAGTGCAAAGAAGTGATATTGGTATGTCGTCAAGTGGTCTTCTTTATGACAAGATTACAAGTGGTCACGACAGCTCTAGGTATCAGGAATTCCCGAGAACTAGTTATGTGGATCCAATTGTTGACAGGATTGATGGAACTCAGAGTCCTTTTGGAGGAGGTTCAAAGGAGAGCATGCTGCTGCGTCGGTACAAAACTTTACAAGAACAACATGAATACACAGATGAGAGTGTTGTAACTTATAATGTGGATCAGGAAGGGGACGTTCTGGGTTCTGAAAATACTCGTATTGAGTACAAAACAGAAGCACCTACGAATACTGAGAGTCTACGTGAGTATTATGATTTCAAAAGAGATAGTGATGCTGGGTTCTATGAGGATAGGTTAGTAGTGTCAGATGAGGATCAAGACTTATATGATACTCTAGGCATCCCTCACCAGATGCTGATGCCAAAGGAGCTCGGTATGCAAGACATCTCTAGAAAACATGCTGCAAGTAAGAAAGCGAGCATACACGAGCAGAACTTTAAACCCTATCACCATCAGAGTGCATCTCGCAACCAATTCCATGGCCATAGCTATGGAGATGAACAGTGGGCTGATGCTGATGACATTAATGATCAGTCCCACTATGATGATGATATGGTATCATTTCGTAATGCACCTACAACTATGTCTATGCAAGGCCCTTCATTCGGATTTAAGTCAACTGGTAGAGATGTAAAGAACCGTTTGGAGCCTCCTGGTAGAGATGTAAAAAACCGTTTGGGGCCACCTGGTAGAGATATAAAAAAGCGTTTGGGGCCTGCTCGAAGGGATATAAAAAAGCGACTAGGCCCTGTTGGCAGAGACACAAGGAAGCATATAGGCCCTGCTGATGAATATGGCAAGAAGCATCCACCTAGGAATGGTTATATTCAGTTACCTTGCCCTAAGAAGCACGCTAAGCAAAAATGTCCGAAAAGAAATATAGATCATAGTCAAGGAAGTGATACTGTTCCTATAGCTGATTCCTCCAAAGCTGAGGGGAAACATAGAAAGAGCTGTCCCTCTGAAGATTCCGATGAGTTCCAGCTGCTGGTGCATGATACTTTTCTGAAGTTTGTCAAACTTTTGAATGAGAATTCAGCTCATCGGAGGAGATACGTGGAGCAAGGAGGAACTGAAATTTTGAAGTGTGGCATATGTGGCAGGTCCGTCTCTTTTATGCTACATGTTCTGTGTCTTTCCTATATTCTGACTGAACTCAATGTTGCTCTGTTTTTTTCCCATCCAAGTGAGTTCATTATTGCGCATGCCGTGCTCATAGTGTTATTGACTTCTGTTGCTTGCTACTTGCATGCCTAGATTATTTGTATTTCTTTAGTATTCTAAACATAACAGGCTTAGTGGATAGGTAAGTGATATATATTGCAATGATAGGTTTATAAAAAATAGTGGTCTGTGAACCCATAGTGACGCTTCAGGAACCTTTAGGCTAGTAAACCCCTATGTTCTGATGCTAATGGCATGTGAGTTGAATCTCAATGCTCTTACTCCAACCTGATTTAAGGGCAGTGAGGGATGCACCTGTGGTTTCATATACCCGTTGATTTTAAATGCAAATTCACTAGTGCTTATGGTTACTTGATCTATTTGTATCAGCAATTCCAAAGAATATGTGGAAACGAGACGCTTGGCCAGGCATGCATTGACGTTTCATACGGGTGGGTCCAGAGCCGAGCATATGGGTTTTCACAACGCACTTTGTGCTCTGATGGGATGGAACCGTGGGGTAGCCTATGATAGGCAATGGACTCCCAAACCATTGACTGATGCCGAGGCCATGGCTCTGAAGGAAGGCCTCATCATCTGGCCTCCAACAGTTATCATCCATAACAGTTCCATTGCAAATAAAGTTCCGTCTGAACGGATGGTTATAAGTATCGAAGATCTCGAGGCTGTTCTCAGAGGTAAGCTTAACATTCATAATATGACCAGTTCTGTTGTGTCCCAATGATTTGTAGAGCATGCTTGACATTGGAGGATGATGCTTCATGCTTCCATCCTCTCTTATTGCCAGTGTTCTAGAAATCCCAATATATCTCCCCGGGAACTCGGTGAAACTTAACCATTGAGTTCGATAAGTGGAAATCGGGCAAAGCTTGGTCAAAACTCAGTTAAACTCGGCCAATAAGCTTAACATTCGTAATATGACCAGTTCTGTTGTATCCCAATGATTTGTAGAGCATGCTTGATATTGGAGGATGTTGCTTCATGCTTCCATCCTCTCTTACAGCAAGTGCTCTAAAAATCCCGATATCTCCCCGACAACTCGGTGAAACTTAACCACTGAGTTCGATAAGTGGAAATCGGTCAAACTTGGTTAAAACTCAGTTAAACTATTTTTCATATACAATTAATTATATAGTGTATATAAAAAGAGATTATGGGTACTATAGCAGGTTTCAATTCACTTTTCAAATACAAATCAATTTCACATAACACGAGTTAAAATGTGTTCAGAACTATCTTATTTTACTAAACTATTGCTATATTTTTGTCACCTCATCGAGTTTTGGCTAAACCCAAGTTATAGAACCCCGTTCCTCTCCTATAGCCCACTAACACATTCCTCTTTTGCTTGATCGGTTATTCGGTGTTTGTATTCTTTTGGTTTGGCATTTGTAATTGCAGGTAATGGATTTGGCACTGAGAACATCAAAGTCTGTCGAGGCAAACCTGCTAACCAGAGTATAATGGTAGTGAACTTCCCGAGCACTCTCTCCGGGTTGCAGGAAGCAGAGAGGCTTCACAAGTTCTATGCTGAGAAAATGCATGGAAGGACCGAGTTGGAACTCAAGTGTACTACTACCAACACTGTCAACAACAACAACATTGATGAAACTAAAACCGAGAAATCACCAGCGGAAAGGATGGAAAGTGTTTTGTTTGGGTATCTCGGGGTTGCAGGTGACTTGGATAAACTCGATTTTGAGAGCAAGAAACGTTGTGTCGTGAAGAGTAGGAAGGAGGTTCAGGTGAATGAAAGATGATATCTAGGATTGATTTTGTAACTAAACTGGTTGGTCTCGGGTGGTTTCTTGGAAAGTTATTTTTTATAGCTTTTTGGTCAGTTCAAAATTAAAGGATAGGTTTAGTTTAATTATATAATGAAATGAACAGAATGTTATGTTGGAATTGAAATGCCAGCTGTTAATAAATTCTGTGTTTTCAGGTTGGTTTTTATAATTTTAACTATTCATATTAAATGTACAGTAAGTGTGTTTATTTAACATATGATATTCTATTGTATAAGTTGTATAATTTATTTTGATACACTGAATTTTATGTATAAATATTTGATTGTCTTAACTTAAAAAATTAAACGAATAGAAATGAATATGAGTTTGATTATTTTGTATCGAATCGAATTCAAGCTTGACATCCTAAGTTTGTTTTGAACTTGAAACGAGCTTGAGCCTAATTATTTTTCACGAGCTTGGAGGTCAATCTGGATCGTTTACAACAGAAGATAAATCTTCAGTTTTTTCATATTTGATGGGGGTATGAATTGCGTGATGAGCTACTGATGTCATTGCTAAGCACGTAGTTTCTAGCGGACCAGTTTTATAATATGAAAAATTTCATGGTTTTTCATCAGGTAAATTAACTGTCAGTTTCATTGTTGGAGGTTGAACCATATGTCTTGTAAAAGATCAGTAACCTCTACTAAGATTGTTTGGTATTTTTATTCTGTAAGAACAATGACGCACAAGATGTAGCTAATTAGAAATATAATGGATACTGGGTTAAAAATCTTATTTATAAGATTGGGATTTGGGAGTGAGAATACAATGCTATCTTACAAATTTTGATCTCATAAATTATTTTTTTTTAATTCTAGCTGTAGATAATGAAACTTATTGCATACTTAAGTTTCATTATGTGATGAGCGTGGATGCCTCATTATATGAATATAAATTTTGAATTGATTCTATCTAAATTGCCTAAACCCCAAAACACATAGGTCTAAATTTTCTTATTTCTAATTGACATACGAGAAGTGAACATGACACATAAATATATCAAATCAATAGAGAGCCACTGGTTTGATTATTGGGGCTTAAAAGTAAAAGTCTGAAGACATAACGTTATAAGATACAAAATAGATAAACTTCAATATCTTTTTATAACATTCAAAGTATAAAATGGACGATGAGATTTATCTATAACAACATGTCTTCAATGACTAAGATTCATACTCTATAATTTTATAAAATATTTAGAATTCATATTTTTTTTTTATATAAATGAGATATTTATACCAAGCTCAAATAAAGATAGCTTCTAAAATTTTCTAGACAGTTTCATATTTCCCAACAAAAAAATATATCCAAGTTCGTCAATCAATTTTGTATCATAATTTGACATGTACCTAATTTCATATCCCAAGCTACTTGGATATGAATCATAAAAGTAAATATTTAAATTCCAAGGATAACTGCAAAAGATACCCCATGTACTATCTGTTTTTTGTACGGATGTGTTATTTTTTGCTACAGAAACACGCCTTGAATTTTCAAAACGGTGTAACCGCATCCAATTTTGACGAAACCGTTTGGACATGACAGATTCTCCATGAAAAATCTTTGTCCTTAATGATTCTCGGACGAAAAAATAGAAAATTCGGCCGAGAATCATTAAAGACAAAGAAGACTTTTCATGAAGAATCCGTTATACTCGAACGAGTTCTGTCAAAATTAGCTGCAATTGCAACGTTTTGAAAATTGGGGAAGTGTTTTTGCAACAAAAAAAACACGAGGACTTATTGCAAAAAAAAACGGATAATATAAGGGTATTTTTTTGCAATTACCCCTAAATTCTACCATAGCTCCAAAAGGGCCAACTCATTTATATATGCAAATAGAGACTTAACAAGTTTTCATATACATTACAAAGACAGCTTAAACCAGATATGACAATCAACTATCGCAAACAATAGTCGAACAAAACTCGAGTTTCAACTTCCATAGCAACGAAGAAAGCATCGATCGACTATAGGTAGAAGAAAGTAGTTTACAATACAATGCAGGTCCATAAACAGACATAGTCCCTTCAATACTTCTTCCCGATCCCGTGAGACATGTTATAGACTCCACGACCCTACACCAGATACACATTGCATAAGACGGGTGTTTCAATCAGTATAAAAACAGATCCTAAACGATAACAGGTACATAGAGACATGGCTTACAATCATGTATAAGGACGAAGCAGCCAACGCTATGGGAATGGCAACGGACGTGACCTTATCCATAGGGCCTTTCAGGTAGGTGTGCTTTTGGATGCTCTGGAAGTACTTCTGCTTCTCGATAAGCTTTTCTCGTGGCCTGAAGGGCGGTTCAGACATCCTACAATCGCCCGATGAGCAAAATGAGTACATATGTTTCCACACAAATCAACTTTACGAGCAGCTACCTATCAGAATTACACACTTCAAGCGTGCCTGGATGTGCAAATATACTACTGTGTTATAGGTAGGTTGAGAAAGTGAAAGTTTCGATCTACAATACAATGACGGATAGTAAGAAAAAACCCGAAAGTACTCCGACTATTTATGCACATTTCACATGGTACAAGGACTAGTTTGGAACATTAACCAAAAGTACTGTAATGGTTTAGGAGGCTGAATTGAGAAGCTTCACTGAAATGCAAGACAAAGTTTTGATTTCTTCTTTGATCGAAGAGTTGAAACTTGAAATGGTGAGTTATCGAGGGCCAAACCCGAAACACGATTGCCCTTGGCTTCGATGTTCAATGACACCATTACGAAAACGACAAACACAACATAGATAACATTCAATAAGAAATTGAAGCCAGGTAAAACCTTCGATGTAAGACTGGATTATTACACGTGGACTATAGCGTGAAGGATTGAACATTTGTATATGGTCCAGAAGACCATAGGGTGAAGGTGACGAACAGACCAGACGCCGAGTAAA